>CAUYSK010024130.1:0-11510 GCA_963575035.1 Avahi laniger
CCTAGCAGAGTCATGGGAATGTGGGGTACTGAGTAGTGGTGAGATTTTAGTGGCATCTTAAAGGGAGAACAAAAAGGACCGGTAGGCTGGGCAAGGTGGCTCATGCCTGTAATTCCAGCACTCTGGGAGGCTGAAGTGGGAAGGATTTCTCTCCACCAGCAAGCAAGCCATCAATTCTTCAGTAGACACCAGATGGTTATCCTCCAATTCAATTCTGGAACTATCTACTAAGAAAGAGCATCATGAGTTCAGTCCTACAAAATTGCCCCTCACTTTTGTTGCCAATCACAAGCCTCAGGTTGTTTTATCTGTGCTTCTGATTAACTGGCTATAAATTGGCCTTCTCACAACCTCCTCTTCAGGTTCCATTAATTTACTAAAGCAGCTTACAGAACTGAGGGAAACACTACTTATGTTTACTGGGTTATGAAGAATATTACAAAAGATACAGATGAAGAGATGCATAGAGTAAGGCCTGTGGGAAGGCGTATGGAGTTTCTGTCCTCTCCAGGATCTCTAACCTCCAGAAAACTTTGCATATTCAGCCATCCAGAAGCTCCCAAATCCCATCCTTTTGGGTTTTTATGGAGATTTCATTACATAAGCATGACTGATTAAATCACTTGCCATTAATGGTCAACTTAACATTCAGTCCCTCTTCCCTCCCCAGAGGTTGGGGGTATGAGGCCAAAAGTCCCAACTCTCTAATTCTTCCTTGGTCTTTAAGGTGACCAGCCCCATTTTAAAGCCACCTAGGAGCTTCCAGCCATCAGTCAACTCAATAGCATACAGAAATACATCACTTTAGAGATTCCAAGGATCTTAGGAGTTGTATGCCAGGAAACGGTAAGAAGACCAAATACAGTATATATTTCACAATATCACAACTACCCAAAGCAGTCTACAGATTTAATGCAATCTCCATTAATATTGTAATATGCTTTTTGCAGAAATGGAAAAACCAGCTCTCAGATTCATGTGGAATTGCAAGGGGCCTCAAATAGCCAAAATAATGTTGGAAAAGAAGACCAAAGTTGAAGAAACCACACTTCTCAATTTTGAGACTTACTACAAAGCTATAGTAATCAAAACAGTGTGATACTGGAATAAGGATAAATATAGAACATGGAATCAAATTGGGAGTCCAGAAATAAGCCCATACATCTATGGTCAATTTATTTTCAATGAAGGTTCCAGGACCATTTGAAGTGCAAAAGAATAATCTTTTCAACAAATGGTGCTGGCGCAACTGGATTTTTACATGCAAAACAATGAGGGTGTACCCCATCTTACTCTGTAAACAAAAATTAATTCAAAATGGGTCAATGACAAAAACATAAGAGCTGAAAACATAAAGCTTTTAGAAGAAAACTGGAGTAAATCTTCATGACCTCGGATTTGGCAACAGATTCTTAGGCATGATGGCAAAAACATGAGCAAGAAAAGAAGAAATAGATAAATTGGGCTTCATTAAAATTAAAAACTTTCATGCATCTAAAGAAATAATAAAAGAACTGTAAAAACAACCTACAGAATGGGAGAAAATATTAGGAAATCATGTATCTGGCAAAGATTTAGTATCCAGAATGTATAAAGTAATTTTACAATTCAATAATTAAATGACGAAAAAAAAAATTAATGGGCAAAAGATTTGAATAGACATTTCTTCAAAGAAGACATTCAAATGGCCAAACAAGCACATGAAAAGATGTCCAACATCATTATCCATTAGGGAAATGCAAATTAAAATCACAATGAGGTACTATTAGATGCTCTCTAGAATGGCTAAAACAGGTAAACAATAAAAACAACTGACAATACCAAGTACTTCTGAGAATGTCAATTACCTGGAGCTCACAGATAGCTGAGGGGAATACAAACTTGTACAGACACTTTGGAAATAATTTTCCAATTTCTTATAAATTTAAACATATACTTAATATGACCTAACTATTCCACTTCTAGATGTCTAAGAGATTTGTGAACATACATCCACACAAAGACTTGTACTTTAATGTTTATATTACCCTTATTTAACTTGGCACAAAATTGGAAACAACTCAAATTCATCTACTGGTGGGTGGTAAACAAATTGTGGCACATCCGTGCAATGGAACACTACTCAGCAAACAAAAGGAATGAAAGACTAAGACATATGGCAAGGATGAATCTCACAGCCATTATGCTGAGTGCAAGAAGCCAGATACAAGGTCTGCATAATGTGAGGTTCTCTTTCTATGAGACTCTAAAAAAGGCAAATCTATAGTGACAGAAACGGATCAGTGCTTGCCAGGAGCAGGAATGAAGTCTGTGCCGCTGGGCATTGAGAATGTTTTGGAGTGTTGGAAATGCTCTAAATCATGGTCGTGGTGGTGGTTACACAATTGATATATTTGTCTAAACCCCTGGAACCATACATGTCAAATGGCTGTATTTTATTGCTGTGAACTGCATCTCAATAAAGCTAAATTTAAAACCCACACCCAGAATCTGTCCCATTATGGCCATTCCAGTGCTGCCACCCAGGACTCTGCCGAGACTCTGCATTTGCCTCTGCCTGGAACCCTCTGCTGTCCATTCTCCACACAGCAGCCAGAGGGTCCTTCCGCATTGCAGAGTAGCCCGAGGAATCTTTAGAGACAGCTGAGCCCGATAAAGAAAATGTGGTGTATGTACACGATAGAATACTATTCATCCACAAAAAAAGAATGGAGTCCGGTAATTCACAACAAAATGGATGGAACTGGAGGACATTCATTTAAGTGAACAGAAAGTTAAACACAGCATGTTCTCACTCATACATAGAAGCTAAAAAAAGAGTTGATCTCTTAGAAGTAAAAAGTAGACCACAGGATAGTACAGGCTGGCAGGGGTAGGGAAAGGGGGAGAAGGAGACATTTGTGAAAGGATATAAAGTTACAGCTAGACAGAGGGAATACATTCTAGTGTTCTACACTACTGCAGGATGACTGCAGTTAATGATAATATATGATTCCAAACAGCTAGGAGGATATTGAATGCTCCTAATATAAAGATATGATAAATGTTTGAGATGATGGATATGCTAATTACTCTGATCTGATCACTCTATATTCTATATATCAAAACATCACTATGTACCCCATGAATATGTACCATTGTCAATTAAAAAGCAAAAAAAAAATTATGTCTCATTACTTCCCTGTTTGTATCCCCACAGCAACTTCCCATTTCACTTAGAAGAAAACCCACACTCTTCTGTGGCCACCCAGGGTCTCTGCTGCCCTCCAGCCCCACCTTCTCCACGCTGCACCTCTCTCCCTGCCCCCCAGCCACACTGGCCAGGCTTGTTCTGGCTTTGGGCCCCTTGACATGCCCTGCTCTTGCCGTGACTGTCACCCTGGCTTCTGCCCCTCACCTTGTAGTTCAGCCCAGCTAGTGCCACTCCTCAAATTCTTACAGTGGCATTTCCCAAGCTCCACCTATTGGTGAAAGTTCTTGATTTTTGCCATATCAGCATACTGTCTATACCGTAATTCACGGCAAACATATCACGGCACGGTATCAACATCATTGTTGTGGTTGTGATGTTGTACTATATTTTTGTCATTAGGAGAAACTGGGTGAGGGGTACTTAGGATTTTTGTATTATTTCTTTCAACTGCATATGAATCTACCATCATCTCAAAATAAAAAGTTTAAAAAAAAATAAACTGTAGAATTAAAATGTCTAGCAACTATAGTACAAGAGACAGAAGTGGGTCAACAGAGTTAAATGTATTCTAGGATCCTTGCACTGCCCAGCAATTGGCAAGACTACAAATTTAAATTCTATTTTAATAAAATAGGGCTGCATGTAGTAATCTCCATGGTAACCATGAAAAGAAGAATAAACAAAGACATTGTATAACTAAGAAATTAGAGTGAAAACCAGAATAAAGCAAAAAATCAGGAAAATAAAAACATAGAACAGGTGGGACAAATAAAAAACAACAGTAAATAGCAGATTTAAACTCAAACATATTAGTAATTGTATAAAATGTAAATGGACTAAATGTGCTAATTAAAATATAAAGATTGTCAGACTGAATTAAGAAAGCAAAACTCAATGATATGTTGTTTACATGAACTATGCCTTGAATATAAGGTTAAAAAATGAAAGGATATAAAAAATACATCTTTCAAACTATCTAAAGGTAAGCCAATAGCAGACAACACCCCTGCATTTATAATAAGTGAAAGTAAAGTAGAAGTAAAGGGGGATATCTCATAATGATATGAGTCATTTGACTGTTTTAAATTTGCTTAAGCCTTAAAAAGAGCTTCAAAATATATAAAGCCAAAATTGACAAAATTAAAAAGAAAAATAGATAAATCCATAATCATCATAGGAGATTTTGACACACCTCTCTTGGTATCTGATGGAACAAACATAAATATGTCTGTAAGGACATGAAACATTTGAATAATATGAGTTAAATAGTTTACCTGTGAGATCAATTAGTCCTAGGCTATCTTTACTGTGGTAAATCATTTGACAAAGCTTTTTATGATAACCTTTTGATAAAATGTATAAGTAAGCAATATTAGTATAAAGTTAGGAAGATTTCAGTGAATAAAGCAAAGGATTTGTGTAAGTGCTCTAGCAACAAATATTTATGTTCTTGGTTCAATCTCTATTACATTTAAAATAATACATAACTAATACCAGTGGTAATAAATCACATTCAAAATTTTCTTAATGATCTGAAACATTGGTTGAATGATTCAAAATTGAATCTATGAGAGGAAAACTAATTGGTATAGAGGTAATCTTGCATATTGCTTTTCTGGTGTGAAAATAGTTTAGCATTTTAAAAAATTGAGAGATAACATACATATATACAAAAGTGCACAACTCAATTAATTTTTACTTCTGTGGACACCCACGTAACCAGGTCATAGAAATTTCCAGCACCTTGTAAGCTCCCTCATGCCACTTTCAAATCAACACCCTCCCCCAAGAGGTAACCGATATTTTGCCTTCTGTTATCATTGATAAGTGTTGCCTGGTTTTGAATATTATATAAACAGAATCATACATACATACACAACTATATATAAACATATATGTGTGCATATACCTATATATGTGTATATCTCTATCATCTACCTACCTATCAGACACTAGATCACACCCATAAAAAAATAAACAGGCAACAAAATGAATTGAGACACAGCCTTACACTCTTCACAAAATTAAATAAAAATTCGGGATTTCCAAATTAAAACAATAATCAGATACCACTATACATCTATTAAAATGGCCAAAGTCCAGAACACTGACAACACCAAATGCTGGCAAGGATGTGGAACGGCAGGAAGTCCTGTTCACTGCTGGTGGGAATGCAAAATGGTACAGCCGCTTTGGATGACAGTTCCGTAGTTTCTTACAAAACTAAACATCCTTTTACCACACAATCCAGCCGTCTCACTCTGATATTTACCCACAGGAGTAGCTTATGTCCACACAAACCTGCACATAGATGTTTATAGCAGCTTTATTCATAAATGCCCAAGCTGTAATCAACCAAGATGTCTTTCACAAGGGGAATTGAGGCACAAACCGTGGTATATCCAGACAATGAAATATTATTCTGCAATAGAAAGAAATGAGCTATCAAGCCATGAAAAGAACCAGTGGAAACTTAAATGCATGTTACTAAGTGAAAGAAGCCAATCTGAAAAGCCTACAAACTGTATGATTCCAACTAGAGGACATCCTAGAAAAAGAAAACTACGGAGACAGTAAAAAAAGATCTGTGATTGCCAGGGAGCTAGTGAGGAGGAAGTAATAAATAGAGCACTGAGGACTTTCAGGGCAATAAAACTACTTTGCCTGGTGCTAGAATGGAGGACACATGTCATTACACATTTGTCCAAACCCATAGAATGTACCACACTGAGAATGAACCCTAATATCAACTGTGGACTTCAGTAAGTAATAATGGATCAATATTGGCTCATCAATAGTAACTTGGTTGCAGTTAGATGCCGTCTTGCATTTCATCCTCAAAACAGCTCCAACCCCTGATGCTCAGGAGTCTCCTGGACTCACCCGTCTTGTAATCCACTAGCTAACCTCGAAGCCTCTGCCTTCAGTTACACCCAGAATCTGCCTCCTTCTTGCACCCGCTCCTTAGCCACTGGCCTGAGCCCCTGCAGTCTGTCCTGGACTGTCACACTTCTCTCTTTGAGCCCTCCCTGTCCCCATCCTTACCCCCACAGTCAGGCCCCACCCCTCCTCTGCTCACAGTCTTCTGGTACCTTCTCAGCCTTCCCACCCAATGGGCCTCCTTCACTCCTCAACCCCATGCCTGGCCCCTCCCAGGTGAATCCTTTCCAGAAAGTTTTTGATTTACTTCGCTCACATCCAACAGAGGAATCACCATCTATGGCAGCTATAGCTTTATGAAGTGTATTTTTTAAATAATGACACCTTGAAAGTAAAAATGACTCCTTGATCCAGGGGCATTAAAACAGCGTTAATCTATTTGGGCATCTCTATCAGAGCTCTTGGTGATGAGGTGCATTGTCAATGAGCAATAATATTCGGAAAGGAAAGTTTTTTCCTGAGCAGTAGCTCTCAGCAATGGGCTTCAAATATTCAGGAAACCATGCTGTAAACAGATGTGCTGTTATCCAGCTTTGTTTTATTTCTAGAGCACAGACAGAGTAGAGTTAGCTTAACTCTTAAGAGCTCTAGGATTTTCAGAATAGTAAATGAGCACTGGCTTCAATTTAAATCTAGCGGCTTCATTAGCCCCTAACAAGAGAGTCAGTCAGTCCTTTGAAGCTTTGATGCCAGGCATTGACTTCTCTATAGCTATAAAAGTTTTAGATGACATCTTCTTTCAATATAAGGCTGTTTTATCTACATTTAAAACCTGTTGTTTAGTGCAGCCACCGTCATCAATGATCTGAGCTAGATCTTCTGGATAACTTGCTGCAGCTTCTCCATGAGCACTTGCTGCTTCACTTTGCACTTTTATGTTACAGAAATGGCATCTTTTCTTAAAACTCATAAACCAATCTGTTCGTTTCAAACTTTTCTTCTGTAGCTTCCCCACTTCTCTTAGCCTTTTAACTCTAGAATTGAAGAGAGTTAGAGCCTTGTTCTAGATTAGGCTTTGGCTTAAGGGAATGTTTTAGTTGGTTTGATCTTCTGTCTAGACCACTCAAACTTTCTTCATATCAGCAGTAAGAATGTTTCACTTCCTTATCACTCATGTGTTCACTGGAGTAGCCCTTTTAATGTCCTTCAAGAACTTTTCTTTTGCATTCACAACTTGGCTAACTGTTTGGCACAAGAGGCCCAGCTTTGGCCTATCTCAGTTTTTGATGTGCCTTCCTTACTAAGCTTAATCGTTTCTAGTTTTTGATTTAAAGTGTAACTCTTCCTTTCACTTGAACACTTAGAGGCCATTGTAGGGTTATTAATTGGCCTAATTTCAATATTGTTATGTCTCAGGGAATAGGGAGGCCAAAGAGAGAGAGACAGGGAGGGAGAGATATGGGGGAATTGCTGGTCAGTGGAGCAGTCAGAATACACACATTTATTGATTAAGTTTGCTGTCTTATATGGGGGTGCTTCATGGCACCCACAATCAATTACAACAGTAACATCAAAAATTACTGGTTAAAGATCACCATAATAGATATAATAATAAAGTTTGAAATATTCTGAAAAGTAGCAAAATTTAACATGGAAAAATGAAGTGAGCAGATGTTGGTGAAAAAACGGCACCAATAGATTCTCTTAATGCAGGGTTGCCACAAACCTTCAATTTATAAAAAATGCAATGTCTGAAAAATGTAATAAAGTGGAGCATAATAAAACAAGATATGCCTATAACAGGGGAAACTGTGTGTATTTGGGGAAGGAGGGGGGACAGGGGAAATCTATCTATTATATACTTAATTTAAATTAAAAGTAAAGTAATGGAGAAAGATATACCATGTTAACATTCATTTTAAAAAATATAGAGGAACTATGTTAATTTCAGACACAGCAGACTTCAGAGCAAGGAAAATTATCAGTGATAAAGAGGGACAATAAATAATGATGAAGGACTTAATTCTCCAAGAAAACAATCCTAAACATGTATGAATATAACAATAGATCATGAAAATACATAAGGAAAACTGATAGAACTGCAAGGAGAAATAGACAAATGCACTATTATAGTTGGAGACTTCAACACTAAGTCAAACAGGCAGTAACAATAAGCATGTCAGCCGGCTCATACCTGGAATCCCAGCACTTTGGGAGGCCAAGGCAGATACTTTGCTTGAGGCTGGGAGTTTGAGACCAGACTCGGCAATATAGCAAGACCTCATCCCTACAAAAAATATAAAATATTTCCCAGGTAGTGGCACAGGCTTATAGTCCCAGATCCTCAGGAAGCTGAGATGAGATTTCTTGAGCTGAGGAGTTCAAGGCTGCAGTGAGCTATGTTCACACCACTCCACTCATGGGCAACAGAGTGAGACCTTATCTCTAAAATAATAATAATAATAATAATAAGCATGTAGTTGATCTGAACAGCATTATCAATTTGATATATTTGACATTTATAGAATACTCCATCCAGCAATAGCATAATACACATCTTTCTCAATCTTGCATATAATACTAATCAAATTAAACCACATTCTCAGCCACAAAATACATCCTAAAAATTTAAAAGAATAGAAATCACACAAAGTATGTTCTGAGATCTCAGTAGAAGTAAGCTATAAGTCAATAACAGAGAGATTTCTGGACAATCCCTGATATTTGGAAATTAAACAATAACACATGCATCAAAAAGAAGTCTCAAGAAAAAATTTAAAATATTTTACACTTAAAAATAAAATTTGTGAGATGCAGCAAAAGGACTGCCTAGAGGGAAATTTATAACATTAAATAAACATAATATTACAAAAGAAGGAGGATCTAAAAGCAATAATCTAAACTTCCACCTTAGGAAAAGAGATAAATAAAAGTAATCCTGAAACAAAAGAAGAAATGAAAATAAATATTGGAATAGAAATAAATGACATTGAAAACAGGAAAACAATAAAGAAAATCAATGAAACCAAAAGGTGGGTCTTTGAAAATATTAGTAAAATTGATAAACCTCTAACCAAGCTAACCAAGAAAAAACAGAAGATACATATTGTCAATATCACAAATAAAAGAGGGGCCAACACTATGGATCCCATGAACCGTAAGAGGATAATAAAGAAATATTAAGAACAATGCTATGCTCACAAGTTTCATAACCTACATGAAATGGACAAATTCTTCAGAAGACACAATCTGCCAAAACTCACACGAGAAGAAACAGACTATCTTATATTCAAAATTGAATGAATAATTGATAATATTCCAAAACAGAAAGTACCAGGTGCAGATGGGTTCACTGGTGAATTCTACCAAACAATTAAAGAAGAATTTATACCAATTTTCTATGACTCTTCCAAAAAAAATGAAAAGAAGATGGAACACTTCCTAACCCATTCTCTGAGGTCAGCATTTACTCTCATGCTAAAATGAAACAAAGACATTACAAGAAAGGAAAACTACTGACCAAAATCTTTCACAAATATAGATGTAAAAATCCTCAACAATACATTAGCAAATCAAACCCAACAATGTATTAATAAAAAATGACCAAGTAGATTTATTTCAGAAATGGAAGGATGGTTCAATATTTGTTTGTTTGTTTGTTTGTTTATAGAGACAAAGTTTTGCTCTGTCACCCAGGCTGGATTGCAGTGGCACGATCCTAGCTCACTGCAGCCTAGAACTCCTGGGCTTAAGCCATCCTCCTGCTTCAGCTCCTGAGTAGCTGGGATTACAGACACGCACTCCCACACCCAGCTAATTTTTCTTATTTTTTTAGACATAAGGTCTCCCTGTGTTGCCAAGGCTGGTCTTGAATTTCTGGCCTCAGCAATCCTCCCACCTCAGCCTGCCTAGTCACTGCAATTATAGGCATGAGCCACTGTGCCTTGCTCTGGTCCAACATTTAAAGAATAAATCAATGTGACTCACTACATCAACGAACTAAAGAAGAAAAATCATATTCATATCAATTGGTGCAGAAAAAGGATTTGACAAAACCAATACTCATTCACAATATAAAAAAAACTTCTCAACCAACTAAGAATTTAGGGAAACTTTCTCAATTTGATAAAAAATATGTATGAAATACTCACAATTAACAACATACTTAATGGTGAGAAACTGGATGCTTTCACCCCAACATTAGGACTCACATTATCTTATTTCAAGACTTACTATAAGGCTACAGTAATAAAAGCATCATGTGTGATGGTTTAAATTATGTGTCAACTTGACTGGGCCATGGGGTGCCCAGATACTGTACAAACATTATTCTGAGCTTTTCAGTTAGGATGTTTAGGGTGAGGTTCACATTTATGTCAGTTGACTGAGGAAAGCGGATGGCCCTCCCCAGTGTGAGTGGGCCTCATCCGATCAGTTGAAGGCCTGAATAGAATAGAAAAGCTAAGCCTCTCCCAAGTAAGAAAGAATCTTTCTGCCTGATGGCTTATACTGAAACGTCACCGCTTCCTGGATCTCAAGCCTAACAGTCTTTTGATAGGAACGGCACCGTCAGCTCTGTTGGTTCTGAGGCATTTGAACTTAGGCTTTTGGGCTCAGATTGGAACAAACCCGGGTCTCCAACTTTCAAGATGACCCAGATCTTGGGACTTGCCTGCCTCCATAACAATTGCAAGCCAGTTCCTTACAAGAAAGTTCTTTTTATATATCTGTCTCCCATTGGTTCTGTTCTTCTGGAGAACCCTGACTAATACAGATTTTGGTACTGAGAGTGGTTCTAGTGGTCGCCCTCTTCCGCGTTCGAAACACCCCCGGCCCACTAGGGGTGACTCCATTTGAAATCTTATTTGGGGCCCCTCCACCCCTCATGGCCGATCCATGGTCTATGCCATCAAATACTCACACCCCTCAATCCCTACTTGCCAGGTTAAAAGCTCTTGAGACTGTTCATAGAGAGGTCTGGACCCCCTTGGCCGCCCTCTACCAGCCCGGAGAACTGCAGGTGCCACATCCGTTCCAAGTTGGAGATTTCGTCTACATCAGACGACACCGCACTGCCAATCTCGAGCCGACGTGGAAGGGACCACACCTAGTGCTACTAACAACTCCGACAGCCATCAAGGTAGACGGCATTGCAGCCTGGATCCACGCCTCTCACGCCAAGCGAGCAACTCACCTAGACAACAATGGCGAATGGATCGTGAAAAAAACTGACAACCCCCTCAAGCTTCGGATTCGCCATCGTCCTCCTTGTGATGAATCTGCCATTGATAAGTAACTCCCCCCATGTGCCCAAAACATTAACCTGGAAAATAATTTCCCCCCGCACAGGACAAACAATCTGGACTGCCGGACCCCACATAGCCCCCCCGGGTACATGGTGGCCTCAACTTACTCCTGATATTTGTTCCTTCGTCGG
>CAUYSK010024132.1:0-54862 GCA_963575035.1 Avahi laniger
CCAATTAATTTCTTTCTATTTTTGGTAGAGACGGGGTCTCACTCTTGCTCAGGCTGGTCTCGAACTCCTGAGCTCAGAATGATCCGCCCGCCTCGGCCTCCCAGAGAGCTAGGATTACAGGCGTGAGCCACCGCGCCCGGCCCTCCAGTATCTATTTCTGAATTCCATGGCTAATATACAGATAATAGAGGCCCGATCATGACTCATTAATTTTTCTTTTTTATTTCTTTTTCCTTTTTTTTCTTTTACTTTTTGCAGAGGCAGCTGTTTATCCATTAATTTCTGTCTGTGGGCTGCAGAGGCTTCCAGCAACTGTTCCCAGCGCTTCAGCAGGGCAGCGTAGCGCTCCTCAATGGCTTTGGTCTGGCTGTGCTGAGCCGCCACCAGCTGGTCCTTTAGGTCCGTGATCTCAGAAAGCCTCTCCTGCTGGAAACTCTGCAGACTGGCGTCCAGTGTGTCCTGAGAAAAATCAGCAGAGAGGCAGTGAACAGGAAAATAGTGCAGTTTCCAAGGGGCCATTTGCACCTGAGTTCTGCAAGACTTTTATCATAGACATGATAAAGGCCAGGCAAGAGTTAGGATGATAACCAAGAAAAACAAAATATAATTTAAAGACTTAAGTGAACATTTGGGGATGGAATTATAGTTAAGTGCCAGTGTATATGTATTTTTATAATTAGATTTTAGGTTAGGTATAAAATCAATATGAAGGGAATATTGGAGCATAATGTGTTTTCCAAATTTTCCTAATCAAATTAAATCTTCCTACAGTACACATCATTTCCAAGACTCTCTTGTAACGGTTTTTTTACACTCTGAATTCTAATTAGTAGCAGGACACTACTGGGGACTTTGGAAGTACACAAACTAACAAGAGACCTCCTACAGGTTCCAGTTATACAAGTGAAATTTTGCAGAATATAAATATCAACATCACAAAATTTGGGAAGTTCCACTTCCAGCTTTAACAGAGTGGCTTGTATTTGACCAATTGTCTCTTTGAGAAGAACTTTAACAGCTTGATAAAAGTACAAAGAATCAGCTCTTTGAAAGGAATCAGAATGCAGCTCAGGTAGCTGCCGCTTGAAGGATCAAAATTCCAGAGAGAAAGGGACAGCATTGAAGTAAAAGCAATATTCTCTTTATTTTTCCCTTGGAAGTATAAATTGCACTGGGGGAGAAGCTGAGGAAAAAGCATTGCTCAGAGCTTTTGACAATGTCATGGAGCTAAAGAGACAAAAAGTGGCATTCTGGGAACCGAGGCAGCCAGGATTTCAGCGGCCATCGAGAGAGCTGCAGAAAAGCAGATTCACTGTCCTGCTGTCTTTTCCCCTCAAGGAGTTTAAGCTTCCTAAACTGCAGAGGACAAAAGTCCTACAAGCCAAGCAGGAATGGTAGCTAAGAATTTAAAAAGCTAAGAATCTAAAATGCTAACTAGAATTTTCAGTAGTGTCACAGTGCCAACTTCAGGGCCCATCAGGTAGGAGTGGGAGGAACCCTGGTCAAAGGGCTTTAGCTGAAACCTCTGAAAGTCTCTAGGAACAAACTGAAAAGGCAAGATCTCAGAAAAACTGAAACTATGTCTTGAATTATTTCAATCCCTGACCAAAACACAGGGGTTTAGACAGCAGGGTGAGGATGGGTTATAGCTTTAAATCAGATTTAAACCAAAATTCATGAATTTATTATTTCAAATGTAAATAGACTCATTTTTTCAATAAAAAATCATCAGATTGGATAAATAAAGAAATATCCAACCATATGATGTTTATAAAAGACATATCTAAAACATAAAGATATAATTTTTTTAAAACAAAACCTAAAGGGTAGAAATACATATATACTGCAAACACTAAAAGAAAAGAAAGAAAGTTGGAGTAGTATACTGGTATCTGAAAAAGAAGAATTTAAGTCAAGAAATGTTATCAGAGAGAAAGAGGAATATCTTATAATTAATATTTCAATTAATTTCATAATGGAATTTCAATTCATCAATATGATTTCACAATTCTAAATATCAGCACAACTTTTCACCAAGCCTCAAAATATATAAAAATAACAAGGTATTTAAACAACATGAATAATGACCAAAATCTGGTTAATAACATAAACTACTGTAAAATAAAATACACATTCTTTTCAAATGTGCATATAATACATAGCAAAACAGGACATTTACTGGATATAAATCAAGCTTCTGAAAAAATACAGCATATCTTTTAAGAGGTCTGGGTATCTAGGAGGGGCATACAGTACATTTGTTTCTTCCCACAGCATTTCTAGAACACTTTCACTTGTGAACACACAAATTGCCTAGGTCTCCATGAGTCTCGTGATTGAAGCCAGGGAACACAGCTGCCTGTCCTAAAATCCAGGAGGAGAGATTCTTGGAATTGATGCCTAATGAGCTAAAGGCAGATGGGGAAAGAGCAGAAGCTGCCTCTTTCCTACATACCTAAGTAAAAATTAATGTCTCTGCTGTTGAATTGAAGTGTCATGAATGCCTCACTGTCCCTGGAAAGTTACTGAACTTATTCCTTATTAAATTTTTGTGAGGGTTAAATGTGAAAACATATGCAAAGTTCTTAGCACAGTACTTGTATGAGTTAATCGCTCAGTAAATAAATATCCTTCCTGGAAAATAAATATAGAATATGTTTTTAAAATACGGTGGAATTAAACTAGATATAAATTTCAGAAAGATAATGGGAAAATTCCCAAATGTTTGGAAATTAAACAATATATTAGCAAATAACCAATAGGTCAAAGAAGAAGTCAAATTAGAAATGACAGAAACCAAATGGTAACAAAAAATGACATAAAATTTGTGAGATTCAGCTGAAGCTTAGAGGTAAATTTTTACACTTAAAATCAATATATTAAAAAAGAAGAATGACTAACATTTTGATAATTTAATTATCCATCTCAATAAATTTTTAAAAACCCATCAAGTTAATGCCAAAGAAACTAAAAGAAAATGATTAATATATAACAATATATTAATGGAATAGAATACACAGGAAAACAGGAAAAGTCAAAAAGTCAAACGTTGGTTCTCTAACAAATGCTGAACACTTAGCAACAAGACTAATGAGAAAGAGAGAGAGAGAGAGAGAGAGAGAGAGAGAGAGAGAAGGAAAGAAAAGCAAATTGTCAATATCAGGAAGGAAAAAGGGAACGATATTATAGATGCTACAGGCAATAAAATACCCAAATTTAGAAATGAATATTCCTGGAGGACTGAGCTTCTGTGAGATGTGGGTCTTGGGTTTCCCTGGCAACTGCCCACACAGCAGCCTGCTCTCACCTGCTTTGCCAGGAAAGGGAGGAAGGCAGTGAGGTCTGCACCATAGCCATTGTTCTTCAGGCTTGCTTCCTTCTCAGCTAAAATAATAATAATAATAATAATTAATTAATAAGAAGACAAAGAGAATTGGTCTTGCATAAGGCCTGATAAGGATAAAAAAAAATATTTACAATAGACAACAAGAGAGCTTTTTGACTCTCAAAGTAGATGGTTCATTGGATTATGGAAGCACCGGGAACCAATGGATTGTTTTTCTAGAGTTAGGCAGGATAAAACAGATTGAAACAGAGCTAGGTCCAAGAGAATTTATGACTGTTTCATAGAAAACAGGAAAATTGAAGATTAGACATAAATTGTAAGTAGATTGAACATTTTAGTTTATTTCCTAGAATGTTTTGCCATGGCCCTACCTTTCTGAATATCACACATGAAATCACCAATTCCCAAAAAAAGTGTTCTCTGGAATTACGATACCTAGTTACCCATCAGCATGCTCATTGATGTGTGTGTGCGCACATGTGAGTGCAGCTGTGCCCAGAAAGGATAGGAGTGGGTAGTGAAGGGAGCACCTCTTTGCACAAAGTAAGAGAAAAGGTACCAGAAACCATTCTACAAAAGGCGATTTATTAGAATCTCTCAAACCCAAGGGACCCTGGCCCTGACACATCATACCTATCCAGGCCTCTACCATATCAGCCTTCCAGTTAAACTGCTGAAAAGCATAATCATCTTCTAATTGCAACTTCCAAGCAGCTATTGCCTTGGCCAGTGAAGGGGTCTTTTCATTCAGAGCCTCTATCTTTGCAGAAATCTTCTCTTTGTTCTGACTTTCTTCCTGAAATACCAAAGTTGAAGGGAGGAGGAGAGAGACAGATATACTGATGAGTGTCCAGGGCTAGAAATGTGAATTCTTTAGTGCCATTTAAAAGCTCTCATCTTCCTCATTCGAAACATGTAACTACTCTCCTCTAGGCCTAGTACAATTATTTTATTATTCATCTATGTGAAAGGTTATTTCCATTCTAGCATTTGGATGATCTTCTCATGTTTGCCTGCATAAGCATGGCTTTCTTAGTTGGTATAAGCTTTCGGAAGGCACAGAAACATCTCTGTTTAGGGGGGTCTTCATATAGCACTTATATAAATGAGGCTTTCTAAAAACAACATTTAAACAATATAATTATTTTCAAATTACAAAGAGGTTTCACTGTGGTCCTCCTCCCCACATGCTTAGAAAGCAATTTCTTCAGATGGTCTTACTCCATAGCCAAAGCCAGTGATAAGGCCTTTGTAAACACCATGTTCTGCTCAGGACATCAAAAATGTTAACAAAGGGTTTAAGGAAAGCTGAAAGGTATATGAATAAGAATTTGAAAAAAGAACTTCCAGAAAAGAACAATTGAAAAGATTATTTTCTAAAAACAATAAAAGGCAGCTTAGAAAAGATTAAAGTTCTAAATATGATTTTTGCACTGATAATGATTCCCTATTTGGGCCAATTCTGGAATCCCTGGACTAGCTCACCTTACTCAGGATGTCTTCTCCTTGCGCACACACATTTTGTACTCGGGTCTCGTGGACAGCAAAGTCGTTATCCAAAGCTTCATGCTTCTTTAGCAAATTCTGCATAAAATGAGTCAGTGAGAATCAGAACATCCAAGACTGGGAAATCTATCTCAACTGACCTTCGGGTACTAATGCTAATCACCAGGGAGGAGTCAGTTAAATTGATAGACTAAGTGACTGTTCACTTCTTCTGCAACAACTCTACAAAATTCCTTTCCCCAAACTCTTCACTTGTCAAAGAGAAAACATCTTACTGGAAAAAAGAGTCAAAGGAATACAAGAAATACTGTTTCTAACCTACTATGTGATCTTAAGCTTTTTCAGCTTTGAAATGAGGGTGTTGATCAAGGTGATATATAAAGAGTCTCCTTATTGAGATTTATATAATCCGATAAAATATTATACCCAGCAGAAAAGTATTAAGTATTAAAGATATCCTAAACTAAGAACTGGGCCTAAATAAGGGATAAGGAGAACACAGAACTGTTTTTGAATATCACTCTAAATCTTCTCTGTTTCTGACTGCTCTCTGGAAACATGATGTCTGTGTAGCTGGCAGAATGCAAAGAGAAGTGAGGATGAAGCATATGTCTATACCACCCTCATCACCACGACCGTCCACCACTCCACTGCTCCCACTGCTGCCTTAGTCTTCCTTTTGTCATAAAGATACCCCATCAATTTTTTTTCCTACGCAACATAGTGACGCAGGCTAAAGGAAGAAACAGAATTCATATGACTATTATACCTTTTCAAAATTACCATTTGAAAATAAAATAATTTTCAATCTATGGTGGTCTGAGGCATTAAAATAAGATGTTTATTTATTTTAAAACAAGAGAAGCCATGTTACATTTTGTTAATGTATTATATTTCACTTTTTTGCAGAAACTGTAAATAGAGATTGGAAAGGTAATATACTTTGTAAGACTGGATGCCTGAACTAATCATATTTTTTATGTATGTATACTGCATTAAATATGGTCCCTTTAATATCTTTACCTTCTATTTCCAAATAATAAATTCACAAATGAAAGAAGAGACATTAGAACTGATGCCACAGAAATAAAAAAGGATCATAAGAAACTACTATGAACAATTATATGCCAAAAAACTAACTAATGTAGAAGAAATAGATAAATTCTTAAAATGTACAATATATCAATACTAAATCATGAAGAAATAGAAAGTCTGAACACACCTATAACTAGTATGGATATTGAATCAGAAATTAAAAACCTCTCAACAAACAGAAGCCCAGGATCAGGTGGCTTTATTGGTGAATTCAAACAAACATTTAAAGAAAGGCCAATCCTTCTTAAACTCTTTCAAAAAACTGAAGAGGAAGAAATATTTCTAAACACCTTTTAGAAGGCCAGCATTATCCTGATACCAGACAAAGACACTACAAAAAAAGAAAATATAGACAAATATCCTTGATGAATCTACATTAATTCAAAATCACACTGAGAACTTGTTCATTTCTTTATTGGAAAACCCAATCCAGCATTTAAAAGGGTGTCTCTAAAAAGTCCAAAAACAATAGATGCTGGCATAATTGCAGAAAGAAAGGTGGGACTGCAAATTAGTACAACCTCTATGGAAAACAATATGGAAATACACATAAGAACTAAAAGTAGATCTACTATTTGATCTAGCGATCCCACTATTGGGTATTTACCCAAAAGAAAAGAAGTCATTTTATCAAAAAGACACCTACACTCAAATGTTTATCTCAGCACAATCCACAATTACAAAGATGTGTAATCAACTCAAGTGTCCATCAATTCATGAGTGGATTAACAAAATGTGGTATGCAGACCATGGAATGCTACTCAGCCAAGAAGAAGGATGATTTAATGCCTTTTGCAACAATATGGATGGAACTGGAGACCCTAATCCTAAGTGAAGTATATAAAGAATGGAAAACAAATACCACATATACTCGCTATTAAATTGGAACTAACCAAGGAGTACACATGTGCAAGTGGGGAGAAGGGGATGGACAAAAACCTACCTAATGGGTACAATGAACACTAACTGGGAGACAGGCACACTTACAACCATGACTCAAGCATTATAAAAGCAATCCATGTAACCAGAATATTTGTGCCCTCATAATACTTTGAAATAAAAAAGGGTGTCTCTAAACTGTGGGACTGTTCTGTCCTGTAGTCTCTTCTCTTAAAATTATATTTTGTGGAAAGTTCAATCAATGTTTAGACATAGAAGATTTTTTTTCCAAATCAGTGAAACACCAGGACTCAAGGGAATCTTCAGAAAATCTGTAACCTATAACCTATAAGAAAAGACCTTTAACCATGATGTCTTTGACCCAGATCACAGATCATAACATTAAGATTTGAGTTCTGCCTTCACACCTGATTGGTTCCATGACTTTGGACAAATTATTTACATCTTTGGACCTTGATTTTTCCATGTTTGAAACTGTCAGAATTATCCATATCTTCCTCATCTCCTTCTCCCACCAGAATAAAGGTTCTAATTTTGCAGGTGGAAACACTGACTCCTTAAGGAAATATCCAAATTAAAGAGGCAAAAATTGATCCATTCTTCCTGTTCCTCACCTGAATAGCAGCCAATGTGTCTCCAGATTCTCCTCGGGCAACCATATCTTCCTTTTCACTAATCCAAGCTTCCTCTTCCTCAGCATTCCCCATGAATTGCAGGTATTCTAGGGACTCTTCCAACTGAAGCCCTCTGTAATTGGGTGGTAAGCCCCAATAAGGAAAAGAAGGAACAGGTAAGCAGTGGGAGTACAGCAGAGTGGCACAACCTCATCCAAGCAGACTGGCTTATTCTCACAAGGCAACCACAATTGAACTGGCTCGAGCACAACCTGCTACATCCCTACTGGTCAGCAGTGCATACCTCCTTTGACGTGGAGGACACTCTTGCCCTAGAAGTTCATTTATGTCATCATCTACTCTCTAGGAAACTTTACTGGAGGAAGATAACCCTGACCAAACAATAGGAAATGATGAGATTTCAGAGCTGGAGAATATCAGCAGCGAAGCAGTGTCCTTTTTTTACTTTGAGTGCTGCTTTCTTTCTTGTAAGGCAAAGGTATTGCAAAAGAGTCAGAAGATCCCTTTCATTCCCCAGGAAGAAATGTCTTCCTACTGGCAACAGGTATGGAATTATGGACAGAAATTATTACATTTGGCCATAGGGCTATATGGTTCATATTTGCTAGATGACTATGAGGGAGAAAAATACTCCTGCCTTCCATTAATAAGGGCTGCACATAATATTAAAACTGGGGAGAGAAAGCAAAATAGATGTGTGGCTAATAATCTGGCATGAAGGATTAACACACATAGAAAAACAGAAATAAGAGACAGCTGCATGTAAGTGCAGGGAGAATGGTATATTCAGAACAGAGGCAATGATCACTCTGCCTGGGGTGAACGGGGGAAAGATTCATAGAAAACTTGGCATTTGAGCAGGGATTAGGAGATAGATGGGTAGTTGGGGAGAGCAGTCAATGCTGAGCAGGCATGTAAGATGCTCCCAACACCAGCCTAACACCTGGAATCCAGCAAGAGAATTGGGCCTTCTAGTCCCCACCCACCGAGCCTTGGCCAACTCTTTGAGCTTTTCCCAGTGTTTAACAAGCTGAGCCAGTCGTTCCTGGATCTCCTCTTGTTCCACAGCAGCCTTGCCTCCCAGCCTCTCTGCCGTATCCAGCACATTCTGAAAAACAAATGGCATCCACACCACATTACCCCACCACCTCTCCCCATTTAGCCATAGTCCCCTGGAAAAGCATCTAGCTTTTTCTACCCTCCAGATAGTTTATAAACTCCTTGGGATTTAGGATGGTCTTGAAAATCCTGGGAGAATGTAGAAAGTTGTAGCAAGATCTACCATGCTAAACTTTCTCAAATATTGATATTTTGGCAAATATCTCAGCTCTTGTGATAGGCTACTCTCCATGATCTGCTTTGTGGATTATTCATGGTCACAGAGTGATACTGCTGCCAAGTTAGACCCAGGGTTGCGTTCTTTCCATATGGCTCAAGTACAGCTTTCCCAGATGTCCCAACCTGTATCCCAATTGTCAACATCTGCCCAGGGGTGTTAGAAGTGCTCTTTCCAGGGAAGAGTATGGGTCCCTGTCCAGAATTCTTCTATTCAAAGGAGACAAAACGTGGAAGCAAAAAGAACACTTGTTAACTCTATGACTAACTCTCATGCCCTTGGCAACCTACTTTTACATTTTGTAGTGCCTTCCTTATTTATCTGTAACTTTAGGAACTGCTATTAGATTATTTCTCTTTTCAGGTCGGGTATGCTAGTCCTACCTGGATGGCAGGCTCGTGTGCCACCAGCTCCCCCTCTAGGCGTTTGTGCTTCTTCAGTAAGTTTTGAACACCCTGCAGATCCCTCCCATAGTCCTGGGAGCTCACTAGTACCAACTTCTCCCTGGGGCCAAGAAAGGAAACAGAAAATGTGGAGTTTAGACATTTGAGGTCAGCTGAAAGCAATAGCTTTCTAAGAGCATGTGTGTGGCTTGGGGTGGTAGAAGTTGTAAATTCCGGAACACCTTAGTGTCAATAACTGAAAATACAATTTGGCATTTGCAAAACTTCCAACTTATGCCAATATGAATTAAAATAACATAGCAATGACCCTATGCACAGCTATGACAGCCTTCCCATTAGTCTCTTTTCCTGTCTACCTGTGTATTTTCTCTTTTTTTGTTCAAGAATATGCACTAATATTTCTCTTTTAAATAAAATGTGAAAATTATATATGACCTTAATGGCTTTTATTATTTCTGCCTATTAATATTAGTAATAAATTTAGCTAGAACAGGCTACAGAGCTATTACAGGAGTCATGGCAGTTGGATGGTTCAACTGTAAAATGTTTGAACGTCACCATGAAGAACAGTTAAAGTCTACATAGACAAGATTATTGTCTTATGGCTTCTAAAAAGGTTTTTAAAATGTCTTTTTTATTGCCCTATGCTTCCCTATAATTCATTGAGTACTCATAAGAATCAGAAGATTTGTAGAAGAGAAGCATAATGAGGCAGGTTAAATGGGAAGTAGGCAAAATAACTTGATTGACTAAGATTTTCCCAACCATAGTTTTTACAACAAAACTAGATTTAGCAATGAAATCATGGCAGATACTGCGGAGCATTGTCTGTATGGTGTCTAATTCAGTGTCATATAGGACACATTGGATATACAAAGAATAGTTACAATGACCTGGTCAGCTGGGTAGGCTATAAATGTCCAGCTGTCTCTGTGAGCATTACACTTTCTATGAACTATCTAGAGCAAACATATATGAATTCTTAATTTTGTTTCTAGCATATGTGTAACTGCTCCCCAGTCTCTTCACACCTGTCTCTCTGCCTGCATCCAGTGAAGGAATTTGGGAAAAATAAAATCAATGTTAACTTTAGACCAAGGCAAATATGAAGAAGTTAATACCAACTTCATAAAACAATTACCTATTTCATGTCAACATACATTGGAACAAATTTGGTGGATTATCTACTCTCTTGGATTATCTACCCATTGTGAGTTGGTGGTACATACTCTATCCAGGATTCCTCATCATCTAAGTCCTGGAAGAACTGGAACAAGGCATAGGTCTCTTTCAGCTTCTCGTGGTGTGCAGCTGCCAAGTTCTGGACATTCAGGAAGCGCTTATTGACACTATCCATTTTCTCCTCAATCTGTTCAACGTTGAAAGTTCCACTAGAGAGCAGATCCATAGCCAACTTATTCAGGTCCTTGAGTGCATCCTAGAAAGGCCAGTGTGTTCAGTGAACAGCATAGTACTGGTGTTATGCGGATCCCAGACTTCAACCACTACTGGTTTTGATTCAAAGACTGGGTCAAATAAATTGATTTTGAAGGTAGTGAATTTGTATATGAGTTATATACATATTCGTTAGTGTATGTTCAGGTCAGGTAAGGGCCAAATGAGAGAACAGTATAGATAGTATGACTACAGTACTCAAACTGTACATTTTGCTTTATGTGTTCTGTTCTTCATGATTTTTTCACCTATATTTGCCTTCCCTTCCCAATGAGAATATAAGATCTTTGTAAGCAATCACTTATCCCCATATATGACTGTCTTCCTTCACAGTACTGAATTTGACAGTTACAAATTGATTGATTGGTTGATTGATTGATTGATTGACTGAAATATTCAACAAGAACTACTCTATTGCCAACATTCTTAGGCTGGCCATAGAACACACCCAGACTCTTCTGTGTCTAGTCCCATTCTAACCTGGATACCTTGTGATGTCACAGGAAATAGCAGCAAGTCCTGAAGACTTGAACCCAGAAAGCCTTTGACTTCCTGCCCTTTCTATGTATATCTGTATTACCAAATAAAACTGATAATATACAATTTGCCAGGATGAAATTAACACTTGCCATGATTTTTATCATTGGTCCCAGGACAAATCTTTAGTTGATATTAGGATGCAACTGGAATCCTCCACAGGGTTCCCAGAGTGTATATATAGTTCAACCTAATTTCATATGCCCCATCTGATTTTACTTATTCTAATTCTATAAGGTAAATTTTCATTTTATTTCCAAGACCAGATCAAATATAGCTTTGGAAGATAGTGAGTTTATGTACATGCATCGGTAAAAAGATAAATAGGATAGCTTTTAGGATCCACTTCCTGGAGTCTTAGAATCTATAGTTCGGTGATAATTGATAACAGTGACTGTTACGATGGCTCTGTAGCTCATGGATTTGACCTGATTGACATGACTTCTGGTTAAGAACACTAAGGTCAGTTTTATAAGGCTATGTTTTCAAATAATTTTCTAAAGACAGCACAGAGAAAAGTCAGGAACATTTCCATTCTGCTGAGGAGTGGGATTCTAGCACATTTACCTCTCGAGCCAACATCTCTGTTTCTAATAGCTGATGCTTCTTGAGCAGGTTTCCTGCCGAAGCCAAGTCCCTGGCCTGGTCTTTCATGGCCAGCAGTGTTTCCGCCTGGGAATGGAGAAATAAACAATAAAGCTGCCAGGTGAAAACTGTCTTTAAGGAGAACAAGATTAGCAACTACATCCCCAAACTTTTCCCAAGAAAAGTCAAGGAAATTGTTCATGTATAAATTCATTTATCCAACAAGTATTTATTAAACTTTCTTGTCCCCCCCATCATCTCAAGGTGTAATTACCTCTGAGAGCCAGAACTCAAAGTCCCGGATGCCTGTGTTGAACCTCTGTTGACGACTAGCCTCATCGAGCTTCTGCCCTTTGTCAGTTGTTCTCTCAAGTAGGTATTCCCAATGTTTCTCCAGCTCTTC
The DNA here is from genome assembly GCA_963575035.1 of Avahi laniger. Classification (NCBI taxonomy): domain Eukaryota; kingdom Metazoa; phylum Chordata; class Mammalia; order Primates; family Indriidae; genus Avahi; species Avahi laniger. The sequence goes on from CAUYSK010024132.1 coordinate 12,203, forward strand.
CAGTTGGCCCTAACCCAAAGAAAGTGAGGGGTCATTATAGGTCTTTAGGACCATGGGCCCTGTGACTACTTGAGAGAAGAATGTAGGAAGATTTTGGAGGTAGAGATTAGCCAAAATTTGCTGATACTTGAATATCATACATTTCAAACCAGTTATACTTTATCTGGGAAAACAACAGGAGGTGTTGGATGAAAGGAAAAGTTTGAACAAAGGGTCCTGGGCTGATTACAGCAACTGGCATCCAAATACCAAAAGACTCTCAGCAGAAGGGATAGAAAATGTAAAACAAACATGATACGACTTACGAATTAAGTCTAAAGCTTTCTTGGAGTTCCAGGTACTAAGTATGAAGAGAGCAATAAAATCTGAGCATCACTGCTTTCTTCCTTCCTTGTGCAATAGTCAGGTGGAAAACTACTGACCATGGAACGTATTCTATACAGCTATACATGGAACATTGAAAGAGTAAAAGATTTATCTTTATGTACCTTTGCAATTCCAAACTCATCCTGAGGAGAATCCTTACCTTCACCCTTTCTTCATTGCCATCACATGCTCTCCGCTCAATCAGGGAGTTCCCCAGGTTGATGACTCCTTTCACATGCTCAGCTTGGCTATTGACCTCATTTTCAAAGGTCTGGTGTTTTAGGTATTTCCTCTGCAAGGAGAATAGAAACTAAATTACTCTCTTATTTAGGGAAATAAGATAAGGTATGATAAGGAAGGCTTAATATCTCTTTCATAATCAAGGTGATGGTGACTTCTGAAGGACCTACTCTGCATTAGACTCAAGTCCCTGATGACAGGCCCAGGGGCTCAACAATAAGACAGTGTTAAAATGCAAAGGGGGATGATCATTCAACCAACAATTTGGAAATGGTGAAATTTTCTGAGATTCCCCTTTTGAACTTGCCTGAATGTTAGTGGGGTCTTTGTAGGATTCATCACAAGCTGTGGGCAGCATCTCACTGATCCATTCTTCTAGCTCCTCGAGGTCATGGTAGAATTGTTTTAGGTCAGCATAGTCTCCAAGTTTTTCTCTCTCAGAAGTCAGTTGTGCTTTGAGAACCCTCCATCTGGGGGAGGGAGCTAGATCATCCTCTGCCCTTTACCCTTTACTCCACGCACTGATGACATGTCTACAAGTCTTCCCATTTGCCAACCTGCCTCTTTTCCTCTCACACAATCTCATTGCTTTCAGATATAAAACATAGCGGTTAAGCCAGGTGACTTCTAAGGTAATTTCCCTGTCTTTCATTCTATAAATATAGGTTAGAAAGTTTCTAAAAGTGTCAAGATAGTTTTAGGCATCTAGAAAAGAAAAAAAACTCAGAGTATCCTCTCCATCTTAAAGTTAGCAAACTCATCGTTTTGCTACATCTCCTGTAGCTCACAAAACAATCACTCAGCCTGACCTGTCTAGCACACGTTGAAGCCGAGCAGCAATCTCCTCCTTGGCATAGTGGTCTTCAGCTATGAGCCTCTCAGCAAAATGTTCCAGGTCAGTGATCTTCCCTTCCTAGATGAAGCAAAACGAAAGAGCCCAGAAGCCTAAACATTAGGCCCTTGGTGCAAATTCAGATTCCCTGCTAGAAAAGAACAGAGATATTCTTTGTGGATTCAGGGAACAGACCCAGGGACAAAGAGTAAATGTCTTACAAGGAGATAGATTTCAACTCAACAAGAGGAGAAACATTGAATAATTATACTGAGATGGGTTACATATGTGGTACTGAGTTCCCTAAAGAATAGACACTCCCCATGATCATGAGAGGGGGTGAATCCTATGTTGAATGGGATGTTGAAATAGACAGCATATAAATCACTTCCAATTTTATGAGTTGAGTTTTAGAATGCTGGATTTAAATTAAGAAAGTCCAATGGCCACATGTGACTTGAGTAAGACAATGTCAAATGTCCAGCTGCCCTGCCTGTGCAGAGTTCTCTGTAAGAGGCAAATATGAATCGGACTACTTATAAATCATAATACCAGACAAATGTGTAGGACTTCTGCTGTTACTACTAATAGCTATTATTAAAACTCTTATATTAGTATTTATTACCTGAGCAGTGATTGCTTTGTCCAAATCATCACGTTTCTTCATCAAGGCCTCCAGACTGTCTAACGAACCCTTGTCATCTGACCTCAGGAAATTCTCACGTGCCACCATCCAGCTCTCAACCTGATCACAGTCCCCTTGGAACAACTATGGGAAATGAAATTAGAGGCAGAAGGTATAGTAATTCCAGGGAGGCAAGGAAATAATTTTACCTCTCTCCTGTGATAGTGACAAAAGGGAACATAGCAGGTGTTTACCATCTTCCAAGAAATACTTGTATGACGAATCTTAGCTATACTGAAACTTTTACTTTTATCTGAATACACACTTTAAGTTTATATATAAGCTATCTCCAATTCTTGAAGTACTATTTCCCATTTCCTATACCTCGTGAATAGTGGCTGGTTATTTCTATAACACTCTGTTAAACAATATCCTTCAGGGTAGCCTATGACACCCCCACTCTTTTCTCTCAGAAACTTTAATCACTTCTTCCTGTTTAGCATAAAAGCACTCATACAGTTTGTTTTATTGATAATCATCTCACTGTACTAGAAAAATCTGTCTATATGTCTAATTTCACTACCTAAGAAAAGGGTCACTATCTTACTAATCTTTGTGGCACCAGAGCCTTCACGTAGTAGGTTCTTCATAAAAATCAATCAACGAATCCTTCAATGAATAAGTAAATGATTATCGCCCCATTTCATATCCAGGACTGACCGCTATCTTGTTTGGCTTTTCTAACAGGGATGAGAGCTGAGCATAAAACAATCATAAATCTATAAAACAGATTACAATGCCAGATAATCAAGAGATGCCCTTGTATACACAATATGAAAAATCTAGTGAACTTAGCCTGCAATAACCTGTAAAATTGTGTAGAAGGAGTAGACTGAGGCTAAATCTGCTAACGATTGGAAATTTGCTGTACCTGCAACTCAAGGCATTGGTCTAGGATCTTCTTGCGTTGTTCCCAAGCCTTCTCCAAATCATCTCTCTCTAGTCTGACATCTTGAAGCGTTTTTTCAATTTCAGGGCTAGCACGATGCCCACTGTCTATAAGTTCTGCACCAAAGTCTTCTAAGGCCTGAAAAGTAGGAGCCTCTGCCTCCATGTCAGCTCGATGCTCCTGTGGGAAAAAGGGGTAAGAGACTAAATAGGTCAATTCCATGCAAAGTTGTAAAATGAGGAGAGGTTTTTAGGTCAAGTAATCAGTGGCTATGGCTTTTGTAGCCATACCTGGTGTCGCTCCAGCAAGATCTCTGTGCCAGTTAAGTCTTCAGCCAGCTCCTTTGATGATACCATGGCACCAATGCCACTGATCCAATTCTGTAGATCCCTAGAGAAATAGACATATTGGGATTGACCAAAAAAAAAAAAAAACGCTTCCAACTTGCTATGAGGGGTGTGTGTTCTACAGCTTTCCCCTCTCTAAAAAACATTTCCAGAATAGCATTTTTAATCTAGCTCTGTATGCTTCATAGATCTTAGGTTTGCTATTTTCCCTCTATCGTTTAATGACAACAATCCTTTGCACTTGAAAATCTCTTCATGTATATTATTTCTTCCAATTCTTGCAGTGGAATACTTCTGCTATCCTTTTGGAGATAAAGAAGTCAGCCTAGAGAAGGTGAGCAATTTGCCCTGTGATAGAACTAAAAGAAGACATCTGGACTAGAACCCAGACCTCTGGAATCTTGGACTGGTACATACATCATACTACTGTTGATTACTGTTCCTTTTAAGTCATTTCTGGGGCTTAAACACATATCTTATTATGGAGACTTTCCTATTTTATTCCCATCAAAATCCAGCACATGTCTCTGCCCACTGTACACAGCCCCAACACACACAATGTTGATAAAAATTAAGGCCTACTTCCTATTCTTTTAGCAGTCAAGAAATTTGATTAATATCTATCCTCCCAGAAGTCAAATATCAAGCATACATTAACTTAAAAGTATATATGATAGTTAAATTATGCATCTCATATAGAATGTACTTACTCTTTGCTTAACAGGAACCCTTAGTTCTAAGGAAGGTGATATTTATTTACAGTGCATGAAAAACTACAGCTTTCCAGAGTTTTTGAATTGGAGAGGTGGTTGTCAAGAGTAACTATAATTGTTTGCCAAAATTGCCTCCTTTTCTCTTCAAAAACTTTTCATTGTGAGCTACTACTTCTGGGACTCCCTACTCTAATGCTCCTTCCGGCAGATTGATATGATGGGACAGAGTGTGGGAATTTTTCCACAAAGTGGATATTTGCAAGGTAAATTTTGGATTATGATAATATCTAGACTCTAGCAAGACAGTGAAAATTCTCTAGGATTTGGTCCCAACATTTCTAAGTTTATCTCTTGCTAATTCTCCTTCCCCGACCACCCAACATACCAAACCCATGCTTCTAAGCTGCCCCTGCTTCATGAACATTCTGTACCTTTCTGATCCCTGTGTCTTTGTTTGCACAGTTCTGGTGACATGAGTAGTTTTCTCTTCTGTTAAAAATCCTGACTGATAAGGTGTAGTGAAATGCCACCTTATCTACAAGGCATCACCTGTTCTCTTTACCTCCCGATTCCCACTGTTTCCTAGGATGTGTGTTTCAGCCCTTATTATCTTCTACCATAGTTATTCATATTCTACTCTGCCTCTTCAGTTGAAGAAAAGCCCCAACACCCCACAACATAGTACCTTATGTGTAGTATACATTTACGGAAGCTTGCTTAATGTAACTTAGATGGCCTCACATTCCTTCAAACTTTGACATTTTATGGCTTGAAGCATTGAATCTGAGATGTTTGTGCCTTACAAGAAGTGAAACTTACACACAAGTGGTGCCCTCCACAGGTAGTAGTGAACAGCATCTGCACCAAGATTGCTCTTAAATCTCTCCTCAGGGGCCAGACATGGCAATTACCTACCCTATCTGGTGCAAGTCTGCCTTTTGAGGTTTACCTGGCCTTGTTGAGGAACAGGTAGAATTTCTGGGACTCATTTAGGCTTTCTTTACGATCCTGTGTACGCCCTTGCAAGTCATCCCATGCATCATTCAGCTCCAGTCGCTGTCTCTGCAGGTCCTCAGTGGCATCTGGATGGGACTCACTGAGACGCTCTGCTGTCTCCCCCAATATGGTCACCTGGGGAGGTGCAAGAGCTCTGATAATCAGCCTAGAGTTGCACCTGAATCTTAGCAAAAGAAGACTCCTGAGTCCTGGTATTCATTTCCCCAAATAGACATCAGTGATTTATAAGCATGTCTTAATGCTATATAAAATAACATCAACATTAAGTCCACATGATAACTCTTTGAAGCAGTCAAAATTGACATTACCATACTTCTTTTTAAGAGAAAAAAATTGTGAGAAAGGGTGGTTAAGTGATCCTTCTGGTTAATGGCAACATCACTTAGGGAACCCAAGTGTCCTCATTCTTCATGTGAAGATCTTTCTAATATAGACATTTTCTGGGCTTCTTTTCACTCTGCATGATAATGTTAAACTGTAGGATGACTCTGAGTGTATCTGGAAAGATCCAGAGTTCACTTTTGGGTTGAGACAGAGTTAAACTCATTTAATTCCTTACTGAGAAAACATTGCACCATGCTCAGGCATATGAACATGTGCTATATATCCTCTGCTACTGGCCTACAACCAGCTGCCACAAGTTCTGGTTGCTTGGAACCCACTAAAGAGGCAAGGGACACAGGGTACTCACTTACACACTAGCAGTTCAATACATTTTTCCCCATGCTAATGGCCATGGGGCATGTGCTTTTAGAGGTCTTGACTTAGGGACGGCTACACAAACAAGTTATCTTGCAAGATAAAAAGAATATAAGAATATGGAACTGGGAGAGAGAACCAAAGAAGGGGGCATTGGTGTAGGCATAAACATGACTAGAAAAGTGTTGAAAAAGCTTGGAAGCACATCTCACCTTTTCCCCCAGAGGCAGAAGGTCTCTCTCAAAGCCCTCATGCTGTCGCTGAAGGGCCTGAACACTGAACAGGTCTGAGCCGGGGTCTGCAGCACTCAGAGCCTGGCATTTCTTCTCAATCTGCTCCTTTGTGTCATCTGCTTCTCTGATATAAAAGAGAGTAGAGAGTTTAGGAGTTAGGATATGTACCAGAGGCAGACTAGCAGGGCTCACAAGAAAGTCATCACTACCACCACCACCATCAACAACACCACCATTATCATCGTCATTCTTTATAATGTGTTAAACACTTAGGCTCATTTGCCCTTCACTACTCCTAGAGGCATAATTACCATTACCATTCCCATGATCCATATCAGAAAGCTGAGGCCTAAAAGGATCTCAGTCTCAAGATTGCATCACTGCCTAATGGTGGAGCCTAAGTTTGAAGCAGGTGGTCTGACTGCAGAACCACATGCCTACCCATTATATTACACAGATTTCCATCTTAGACTATCTGAACACCAAGACCCATCTGAGTCTCAGTTTTCCTTCCCTGCATCTTCAAGAATACATTTATACACAGTGAAGGTATTTGGTTTCTGTTTTGTTTGTTCGTATAATTGTGTGTGTTTCTTAGTGTAAACAAAGGTTTGAAAATCAAACAGAATAATGTTGAATAAGCAGTTATGTTCAATGTGATGTCTGTTACCCTCTACAGTCTGCTTATAATTCAGAAATGCGATTACTTAAAACTTCTTCTTTCTACTTTAATTTTCATTCACTATCATGGGAACATATATAGACTATTAATTATGTACCAGGGCCCAAGCCAAAGTATCAGAAAATTGAAGTTGGTTGTCTGGGAATATCCTATGTGTCAGGTGAGAATCTACTAGTGAGAAACCTGATCTCCTATTGGCAAATTGTCTCTATCTCAGGGAGGAGAGTTAAACTGATAGCTATGGTTCTAACACAGGGACTAGGTTCTAGAGCAACACTGCCTTTTAGGGTTAAAATTCTTACCTGTGAAACATCTGGACAGCATGGGCACTGCCCAGCAGCTGCCGCTGGTCATCTGCAAGCCTCTGCAAGGAACCCCAACGGACATTCAATTCCTGAAAGAGGCAGACACATCAGACCGGAGACAGAGAACTAACTCACATACCTCAGTGGTGTCAGAAGACTGGATGGGATTTAAATCATGCTTGTTCTTATGTTATCTTCTTCAGAAATTGCATAGCTTTACTTCTTTTTTGGAACACTTGAGATTGTGCCTCATTTTTGCCAGAGCAGCAGAGAAAGGGATTTCTTCCCAGAAGGATGTACGGGGCTGGAACCATCAATCCTGGAGCAGATGCTTGTTGCAGAGTCTAGATTACAAACTCAGAAAATTGATTGGAAAGTGTTGCCTTGGTAGTTAGGAACTATCACATTTCTCTAAGACAAGCATAATAACTTTCTGTATCTTGTATTGAATATACTTAGCAGACTATTAGAGCCCTACTTTTTGCAGAGGGCAAGTACATTGTTCCCCTGCACATTCCTTCTCCCATTTATCTCATAATAACCAACACAAAAAGATGCAGAAAATTCATCCTCACTGGCTTATGAACCCAGAGAGCTAGACTGGACATTCATGAAAGTTCATTAGGTCTTTTATGGAACCATAGGTCCAGATCTGCATCAGGTCAAGAATGTCCCCTCCCCCATCTCTGCTGCTCTATATTATTCTCCTTTTTTGCTATGTTTATTAGAACCTTTCTCTTTCAGTAAACTTTCTTGATTAACCCCTTCTCACTAATAAGCTTCTTTATCTGCATTTTCTTTGCATTTATGTATTTGAGAATCTCTTGTGTGTGTGTGGTGGTGAGCAAGAGAAGAGTATGTATTATAATTTAAGAATTTTAGGTCAGTTCAAATAACTTCAGTTCAAAAGTTATACTTTTGGGTGGAGGTGGAAGGTAAGAATTTTATGTTCAATTTTATAGAGCCCAGTACAGAAAATTAAAAGGAAATTTGGAGATTGTGCTATCCAGCACTCCTGCTTTTCAGATGTGAAAACTGAGGTCCTTAGAAATGAAGTGACTTGTCCAAGGACACAGTCGGGCAAGGATAGAGCCAGTACTTAAACCCAATTTTCTTGATGTCCGGTGCCATATGCTCTAATATTTCTAACACTGACACTTGAAGGTAAATATGAATTTCTGCCCCCAATACTTTTGTCTCCCTCCATCCCCTCTACAAAAGTACCTATGCGAGAGCACAGAGGATACTCAATAAATGTTAATAAGTGAACCGGCTTTAATCAAGTTCATTTAGACAACAAAAATGGATATACTATTTGAACTACTGTCTTTGGCCTTTCCTGTCGTCAGTTCTAAACTGCCATTACCTTCTGCATGTCCCAGCTAATCTGCAGAATATAAAGTTGAATATATTAGAGTGAGATGAGGACTCCCAAAGCCCAACCTGGTGGTGAGGAGGAGCGGAAGGAATCTTAGTTACCTGCTGGATTTGAGCTCCTTCTGGTGTTAGAAGTTCTTCAAATAGCAGATCATCAGCTATCTTGTTGATATCCCTTAGCCGAGGCTCATTGGTTTTCAAATCCTGGATGGGAAAATTTGTCCAAAGCAATGTAAATCCCCTCTCAAGAATCCACCACTCTTGCCTGCTCATCTCTGCCCCTACTTGGCTAAATATTAAACATATTACTAACTTCACTTGTTATGCACACCAAGCTGCCCTCCATTAAACTGTCACTGAGAAGGCTACCCTTAAACACCCTGACATCTAGTGGCTATCCAAAACTTACCAAGAGAACTATTATGTAGCTAGAGTATGAAGCATATACATTTTTCTAGATTTCTTAAAATCTCCCCTGGACTAAGTTACACCATCAGAGTGATTTATACCTGAGATGCGTAATATTCTTTACTATCACTGCAAAATCCTCCACCTTTATAGAATTTCATTAACTGAGTTACAATCTGCCTATGTTAAGAGATGTTGTAAGAAACAGCTCTAGGGAGTTCTCCCCCAACTTATATATATAGAGAGATAAAGGATTCCAGGTAGAGGGTATCATAAGAGAAAGAAAGGAAGGAATGTACTCTCACTGCTGGTTAAGATAATGGAATAAATCTGAGAGAAGAAAGGACAATGAAAAGATTTTATGTAGGCAAAACCTTAGAAACTGTCTGGCTGTAAAGTCAGGTTGTTCTTTCCCTTTTTCCGCCCCAACCTATGCCCCATGATTAGACTTTATAGACCATCTCACAACGCTCATCTCAAGCTGGGCATCAGGAACACAGTATTGTACAGGGCAAGTTTTGAAGAATTCAGGGAGACTAGAACTTCAAGCAGCATTTTGGAGTGGCAGGGACTCAGGCTGCACAGTTAGGGTAGCTAACTTTCTTTGCATTTCCCTTCCAATTTTTGACAGCTACAATACCCAGAGGAAGATCTGAGCTGCAGAGCTCTCAGTAGTTTTGGGGAGGACATTTAACGAGTGTGAAATAAATTAAAAGTTTATGTGGAAGTAGATAGGGCATAAAAGGAAACAGTGACAACCCTAAAAAAGGTGTCAGGAGAAGGTTCCTCTTTCTCACCGTTTGGAACTCATCAAACTTTTTCTGCAGTTCCCAAACGTCATCTAGTACCACATCAGCGTTTTCTGCCTTTTTCTCTCTAATCCAATCCAACATGTCTCCTGCCTCATAGGCCAGCAAAAATTCATTGTAATGTTGCCGTAGACGACGTCTGCGTTCTTCTGCCCGATCAAGGAGGGAATGGTACCTAGGTGGAGATGTCAAGAGAATGGGAAAAGTGGAATAAAAGTTGGAGAAAAAACAGAAGAATAGAGGCAGGGTGAGAAAAGTAAAGAATAAAAGAGACAAAATGGAGAAGGAGGAAAAATAAAAAGAAGAAGGTTAGTAAAAGAGAGGAAGAAACAAAGATAGAGGGAAAAGGGCTTGAGGAGCAGAGAGGTGAACACATAGTATTGCATGTAAAAATAATAAAACTGTCAATGACCCAATAATATGACTGGCAGCATCTCATTCTATAAACATAAAATTTTTACTTGACAACTGCCAACTGGATATGAAACAGCCTGGTATAATAAACAAAGTTCATAGGAATATCAGGAGATTGACTTTTTAATGACCTTGAAAGAATGTGGGTAAGGCGTCAGAAGACATGGCTCTATAAGTGACCTCAGGCAATTGACTTAGTGGTTAGGGGGCTGGCTTTCCTCACAAAAACTGAAATATTTGAAGGATCCTAGGTTTACTTTCAGTTCGTAACATCTTCGAATTTGCGATGGCATCTCTAATCTAACAGTTACAGAGTCTTCGGCCAACAGGAAATGTGTGGCCAAACACTGTCTAGTTCCGTAGCCTCCAGAACTTACTGGTTTTCAATCTGCTCCTGGCGCTGGGTGATGCTGCCTGGCTCTTCTCGCCGCCGCACTGGGAGCATTGGGAACTCATCAGGGGCCAGCTTTCTGACATAACAAGCTGGGACAAAGCCCTGGTGATCATCAGCTTCGACCTTCCACCAGTCCTGAAGGGAGAGTAGATCCCCACTCCTCCCTTACTTCTTGGAACAAACAGGAGAGGCTTTAACACTTTTAACCATGTCTCTAGGCACAGGCACAGGCTGATGGCCAAGAGAAGCTAACTGTCTCTATTGAGAGGCACATAATTTTTACATATTACAAAGAAAGTAATTGAGGAATTGCAAGAATTACAGAGACAAGCTTTTGAAATCAAGTAATCTGACATTTGGTTTTAGACCCTTAACTTTTTCAAACACCAAAGACAGCTCTTCTAATGATGGGGCATTTTGTTCACCAGGAATTTACAAAAAGCACATGGAGTCAGTTCTAATTAGATTTCTTAGGGGTAGAGCATATATGTATGACAATATTGCACAAAAAAATTTTCCAGAGGTCCTAAAAATTGTTAATTGCTCTAGAATTCATTTATGTGAATTGTTTCTTTTTTTTTTTAGTGTTGCTAGACTTACTGACCTCTTTGTGGTTAATTTCTTCAGAGAATAATATGGTGAAGTAAAGAGGCCTAGACAAAGAGAAAAAAGGCCTGGCATATAGCTTATTTGATAATGAAATAGCTTGTCTCTCCAAAAGTTCACTTACCTTTAGAGTAACCATATCTCAAACTCTCTTTTCTTCTCAAGAATTTTTGGAAATTAATTAGGTATTAGAGTATAAAAATTTACTTGAGTTCTTAGGGAAAGAATAGCAAAAATCCCAACCAATATTTTATCACTGTTCTCACAGGCATAAGATCTAAAGAAAATCAAGTTGATGAAAGACTAGTCTTCAGGCTCCTCCTAAACCCAGACATTGTTGTTTCATCACTAGGAATATTGGCACAGAAGAGGAACAAGCTAAGAGAAGGGACAAAGGGGACAATTTAGTTCTGTAAATACATTATAAAATTGTCAGTCATACCAACTATATCTTTGGGCTAATTATTTAACTTTGATTCTTCATTTCTTTAACTGTAAAGTTGGTATTATAATTCCAACAGGTATGTATAGGTTCTTGCACAATATCTGGAGGAAAAATACTACTCAATCAGTTATAGTTATTTAAGAGGCAAAGTGATGGGTGACGAAAATAACACATATATCTGGCAAGGCTGGGAGAGATGACTCTGGAAGAGCCACTCTTGATGGAAAGAAGGTTAGAAGGAAAAGTCACCTTGTTGATGGAACTCAGTAGAGTTAAGACATCATCTTTCTTCATGGTGACTTCTCGAGGGCTGCGGGCATCGAAGTTATATAAAGCCACAACCCTCTCTTCTCGAGCAGCAACATCCACTGGCATAGCCTGTTGTTCCTAAACAAAAACAGGAAGCATATGTCAGCCATCCATATCTCCCTGCAGAGTCCACCAATGGTGGGCAGTTCCTGGGGCCTCACAGGAAAGAGTAGCCTCTGGCTGGAACTCTTATGAGGATGCAGAGGTTTTAAAATATGTGGTCGTCAGAGATACTGATCCTCTCTAACACTTATCAGGACATAGGCAGGTTGGGAAGTATAAATGCAGAACAAGAAAGTGAATTTGTTTGTCAGAAACATATTAAATGCTCTAAGCAACTGGTTCTTAAAGTGGAAGGGATAATATGCTTCCCTAAGAATGTCCAAGAAGATTATATACACCAATATTTCAGAAAATTTTTTGAGGAAGTGAAAGACACACTATCTATCACCATCTCCTTTTCCTCGACCTCCACTGAAAATTTTTCCCATCCCTCCAGTCTTTAAGTCACTGTGTCAAGGAGCTCTGGACCTTCCTTTTTAGAGAAGGGTGAGCTAGAGCACAGGAAAAGCCACAGGATTTTAAAAATTGAGAACATTGACAGAGGTCATTAAAGATATTTTGTCTCTCTTTAGAAAGCAACCTGCACTGTAAGGTAGAGTTTTCTCTGATGTTTACCTTCTGCAAATATCATATCTCTGAGACAATGAGCAAAATATAACCCCTCTTTCTAAACAATGACCCACCCCTTCTTCAGATTGGAGTTGAAGATGTACCTTCCTTCACAGATCCCCCTGATTTCATATCCTTCAAGGACTCTGTTTCCCCATAACTTACAATGCATAAATCCGTCTGTTCTTGTTCAGGCACCCAGAGTGCACAGCCTGGCCAAGGCACAGCATAAGAGCTACGTAAATATATATTGACTGACCACGCTGAGCCTATGTCTTTTGTCTACTGCAAGTGTGTGAATTCAGAGCCTCTCATTAGAAAGAATTACTTGAATGTAAGAAGTGTATCTCTTTCATTCTTCCACTACCTACAGAAAACACCTTTGTGTCATTTATTTGATTCTAGCTTCATCAGTCTTCACGACAGTCCCTTTCACCTTGTGCCTAAGCCATTGTCATATTCTTTTTTTTTTTTTTTGAGACAGAGTCTCACTCTGTTGCTTGGGCTAGAGTGCTGTGGCGTCAGGCTAGCTCACAGCAACCTCAAACTCCTGGGCTCAGGTAATCCTCCTGCCTCAGTCTCCCAAGTAGCTGGGACTACAGGCATGTGCCACCATGCCCGGCTAATTTTTTCTATATACATATTTTTAGTTGTCTAATTAATTTCTTTCTATTTTTAGTAGAGACGGGGTCTCGCTCTTGCTGGAGCTGGTTTGAACTCCTGAGCTCAAACAATCCACCCTCCTCAGCCTCCCAGAGTGCTAGGATTACAGGTGTGAGCCACCGCGCCTGGCCCATCCTCATATTCTTAACCAACAGCATTTCCCATTTCCCAAATACACTTCATTGTTGTATGCCTTTGTGCATTTGGTCTCATGATTTATTAGCTAGAAAAGCTGCTATCCTCTTTATCTGCATAGTAAACCACCCATCTTTTTTTCTTTATTAACTCAGATAAAATGGATAACCTCAGCTATGAAAATTTTCCTGTCTTCCAGTGCTCATATTTCAGGAAAACAGAAGACTCCTTTCTTCAAGACTCTTTTTTTTTTTAACAGTAAGGGTATACTTTATTTATTTTTTTCATTTCAGCATATTATGGGGGTACAGATGTTTAGATTGCGTATGTGGCCCTTACCCCCTCTCCCCCCCAAGTCAGAGCTTCAAGTGTGTCCATCCCCCAGATGGTGTGCATTGCACTCATTACGTATGCATATACCCATCCCCCCACCCCACGCCCACCTGCCTGACACTCAATAAATGTTATTCCTATATGTGCACTTAGGTGTTGATCAGTGAAACCAATTTGCTGGCGAGTACATGTGATGCTTATTTTTCCATTCTTCTTCAAAATTCTTTTTCCTGTTCATACATCTATTATATGTACTTATTGCTTGAATTTCTGGCTTCCTAATAGACTATAATTTTCCTGAAAATCCAGATTATTTTTTATTCATACTTGCATATAGTAGACATTTAGTAAGTGTGGTATAAAAAAAACTAAGGAATGAAGTAAGAGAATTAGAAAGGAAGATAAGAAGAGATGCAGACAAAGAAAAGTTAGGAAAGAAAGAAAGAAACAAAGAAGGGTAGAAGTATAAAAAGAAGGAAGGGAAAGCCAAAAAGACACCAATGAACACATTATAACATTTATTGACAACTTCTTTTGGACTAAATCTCTGTAGATGCTACAATTTCTGCCTGCCTATAAGGACCATAGAACTTAGTATTTTCTTTGCAATTGTTTTCTGGGTTGTGAGAAGGAAAATTAGTGATAAAGAGAATTCTTTTCTTCTGTGGAAGCATGATTCTTGTCATCACTAAGTTCATCTTACCTGGCAGTCTTCTGCCTGATCCCGTAGAGCTTCTATACTTTTTCCGAATGCATTGAGATCCACTAGGAAGGCCTCATGCTTCTTTAGAAGAGCCTGGATTTGTTGATGACAAGATCATCAGAACAAAGATACGAACACTAAGCAAACCTGGGGGATGATTCGCCTGCTATTATTTTGGGTTATGCTGACTGCCTTAAATATCAGTAAGAGCCACTTTCTATCTATTATAAAATTCTTTTTAGCCCAAATTTGCAAGATTCAAGAAAATAGGAGTTAATAAATAAATAACAATTTTAATATGTTTGCTAAAATCAAAAATAACTCAGGTTTGCACAAGCATTTTTATCAACACACATCATAGCTGAAAGAGGATGCTGTTAATATTGTTACTTCATAGGATAAACATCTAGCATAACTTTAAATGTGCGTTCCAATTATTTCTAGTACTAAAGATTTGTGAAATACTATATGGGCTTCCTGTAGGACAATGAACAAAACAAAGAAACAGATACAAATGGTAATTATGACCTTTGAGGTTCTTCTTGCCCCAATATCTGGCTGATTCAATTTCAATAAAGTAATTAAGGTGTCCATATCATAAAACTAGAGAACCATGGTTGGTTTATGAAAGCCCAGGGTTTTTCTGGGAAGTTTAGGTTGGGACCAAGACAGACTTAAATCTCTGGTCACATCTTTTGGATTTGGACAATCTCTAAAGAATCTAGGGCTCTCTGTGGGATTAGAAAAATGCGGTGTATCTTTTGGGATCGCTGGCAATTCTGAGAGAATCCCAACTGATAAAGGCCAAAGGTGATGGCCCCGAGAACCCCAAATAATCTAGCATAA
Source organism: Avahi laniger (assembly GCA_963575035.1). Lineage (NCBI taxonomy): Eukaryota > Metazoa > Chordata > Mammalia > Primates > Indriidae > Avahi > Avahi laniger. The sequence continues at coordinate 27,325 of CAUYSK010024132.1, forward strand.
ACTGTAGCTGTCCCATAACCTAAGCAAACCCCAAATTACTAATTTAGTAGCATTTTGTGAAGATTCACTAGACAATGCACAACCCCACCCCCACCTTACCCCAGCTGCCTCTTCATCAGCCCCATAATTAGTGCTGTCTACAATAGGCTCCTTTTCTCTAATCCATGCTTCTGCTTCATGCAGGTCAGCCAGGTACTGCTGGAACTGGACATTGGCCTTAAGATCATTCTGCCGTCGAGCTGCTCGAGCACGGAGAGACTCCATATTCTGGTTCAAACTCTTGACCCTAGACGCCACATCTTCTGCAGCAAAGTGTTCTATGGAGCAGTTATAAAAAAAATAAGTATGACCATCATTAATGTCTACTGTATTATATAATCATTTAACAACCTGGGAAAGAAAAAGGGAGGCATGAGGATGGTGCTATATTTAGTCAATGTCACATTTTTCTTAAATTCCCTGGGAATTGGAGTTTCCTAAGTGAGATGAAGCGGTAATAGTTGTTAATTGGGGATAGACACGTATGCGTGGTAGTGAATGGGTTGGTACAGTAAAAGGCAGCCTGAAAACAGTACACCCACATGTGGGTGATGCTCAGAGTTCTAAAACACATCTTCTCTAAACCTAACAGAAAAATCAACAGATTTCCATTTCTTACTATAACGGATTTATCATCATAGGAATTACTTATTCACTCTAAACAAGGAGAAAACAGGACAAACTAAGATACAATGATTTTCAGACAATAAGTAGAGGATTATGACTCCTGAGAGAAGGGAAAGAAATGAGATATGTCCTATAATTGCCACGACTTATTCCTTGGGCAGTTTCTGGAATGCAGTTCGGGGAGGGCTAACCCAAAAAGAACCTACCAGTCTCCCCTCCTCCATCTCCTCAACTGAGAAAGAAACCTACTTTAAATATATATATTAAAAGAAAAGAATTCAAGAAAAAGGATGAAGAAATAAGTACCATGCAAAAACTAACCAAAAAGATACATTAAAGTCATGCTAAATAGACATCACAACAAAGAATATCACCAGAAATAAAGATGACTATTTCATAATATAAATATTTAGCTTAATCAAAAAGACATATTAATAACAATTCTTAGTGTACATGCACATAATAAAAGAGCTTCAAAATACATGAAACGAAAACCAATAGAACTGCAAAAAACATAGACAAAATCCACAACTACAGTCAGAGATTTCAAGGAAAAAAAAAGGTAAGTTTCTATAGTAACATAGGAATCCCAAATAAACATTTGTCTGCCTTAATCACTCAGTTGAGATCTGAACTTTTGCTCAGCATACTGAATTTTAACCTACACTTTGAAAACTGGATACTGGCTGGCAGCAATTGATCATCAATCAACAGAGGGAAAATCCTGATGTAATTTACATTGCTTGTACCACACCTGGTCTCTGATACACAGTTCTAAACATCATATTTAAACAGGAGGGATTTCTGAATAGGAAAAACTAGGACGAAGAGAGGCATTGAAACTACATAAAGTGAGAAATGTAAAGAAATGGTACTGTTTATTATAAACATAATAAGACACTGCAATCCTAAGATCTATCTTCACAGATCTGGAAGTTTCCACATGAGAAAGGGACCTGGTCTGTTTTATGGGCTTTGGAACCTAGACTCTGAATTCCGTAACTTCTACAGAGAAGCATATTGATGACTAGGATAAACCATTTTATTTCAATAATTTTGAGTTTACTAAATATGGAATATTGGCTCATGAGATTGGATGATTTCTACTATTGGAAATATATAAACAAAGTTCTATACTCATCTATCAGAAATGCCCAAAGAGAATTGGGTAGGAAAATGAATAAGTTATTTTTAAATTTCCTTGAAACCCTAAGATTGTACAAACTTCTTCCCAGAGGCCTGGCAGAGTGATTTTTGGCCAACTCGGTCTGAATCATACGTACCTTCCTCTGTCATTTTGTTTCCCCTCTCTGTTATTGCTTGAATGCGTGGCTCATGGTTGTTGATGTCTGCCAGGATGACCTCATGCCTGTTCAGAAGATTCTTGGAGGCAATCAGGTCCTTGCCTACAGACAAAGGAAATTTCAGATTTGAGACTATCCTGGTGTATGAAAGTAGCGTGCCTCACTTTTTTAGAACTCTTGGATCTAAAGGTTCTTCCTGGTAAAGTTCTAATCATTGATTGGGTGTCCTTAAATGTATAACATCTGTCTGAGTTAACTCTACTCACCTTTGTTACTACCCTTGCCTCTTGTACTAAAAGATTTCAATTCATTAACACACAAAAGATAATGGAGAAATCTTTATTTTTGTTGGAAGGTAGGTAGAAAGGCAAGTAAATTCTTAGCTCAAATGTCCAATATTATGCAACCAATTTTCTTTTGGCATATTTTGGCATACAAAGCAGGATCTTCCACTTGTTAATTTCTATATACTTCAGAAAGTTATTAAATCCCCTAAATGTAAGTTTTCTCATCATGAAAAAGGCACAATATTACCAGTTTGAAGATTTATTTGTAATGATTAGAAATAGCTTATACAAGTACTTCACTTACTGCCTGGCTTTAATAAGCACACAAAAACGCCACTTACCGTGGATTTCCTCCATCTTATAAGATCCCCAGTTCCTGCTGTCTGCTTCATCTTCCGTCTCCTAATCATGCTTCACCTTGCTCCCCTCCAAACTTTCTTTCCCAATATTTCCCATTCAAAATACCTCTCCAGAAACTCTCTGTACCTTTCCCATAAGCCTGAGGCTTTCCTCTTCCATGAAGTTTTCCCAGACTAACTCTTTCATTGCCCTCATTGTCCAGCCCCTCTGATGCTCCCAAACACACGCACAAAGTTGCACTGCATTTATGTGGGCTTTTTTCTGTACTTCAGTGTAAATGTCTTGGCACTGACACTGGTGAAATAATGCGTTTCAAAACAAAAGATACATTATACTTTGCTACTTCATTCCTTTTATCCTTGTAATAAATAGCTCATATAGTTTATAAAAGGCAGCCATCAACAACCTAGATAGAAACATTTAGTGTCTCAAACGTTAACCATGTCTGCTCAGCCAAGGACCTTCACAGTAACTTCAGTTTCAGAGCAAGCAGCAAAAAGCTGAACACTCTAGCTCTTCTCGGAGGTCCTAAATTCATGGCATTGTTCATGTCTAGTTTTAGGAGGTGAATTTTTTAATATTTTTAAAATATTTTTATGGGAGACTGGACAAAATTTTCATGAGTCTGAAGGGGAAGAGCTGAGAGAAAACTTTCCACCCCCTCACCACCGTATCCCAGATCTCAAACAATCTGCAGACCTTGGTGTCTCCTTATGGCTCAGCCTGCTCAGGCTGTACTAACCAAGGTAGGTAGAAGCCGCCGAGGGTTCAGTCTCTTGGATCCAGGCCTCCTCATCCTCTGTGTCTCTACAGATCTGCTGCAGACGGAGCAGGTCAATGAGCTTCTGCTTCCGGGTGGCCAGTGGCTCTTTCAGAGCTTCAAACCGGGACACCAGGGACTCCTGCTTTGCCCGTATGTCCCCAGAATCAGGGTGGCCTGCTTCTTCAAAATATGCAGCCAGCTCTGTGAGGGTGTCCACCTGATCCTGAGGGAGGAATAGAGTGGGGGTCAGGAAATTACATCACTAGTGGGAAGTGATGGCAGTTTGGTGTGGAGGGAAGGGGGCCGGGGAGAATCAGCTCCCATATGCGCTGTGTTAGGACCTCTGTCTAAGGCAGCGAAACGGAGCGGGAGGGGTTGCTACATTGAGGACCACTCATCAAACTGAGGACAATTTATTGCAAAGTCATTCTCAAAACACATTTTAAAAAGGACAAAATATTTATAGAATGCTTCGAGGAAATCAGAAAAATCAGAACTGCAGAGCTTTAAATGGCAGTGTTGATAAATTTAGGCCCCAAGGAAAAAAGTAGGAGACTTTTTCTATCTTAGTTCCCCCTTCATATTCTTTCTCTCTCTTTAGAATGAGCTAAAATTATAAACAAATGGAAACTCCTGAGGCTTAAGATTGTTGCACAGCAGGAACAATACCTGTGAGATGAAACGTGATGTTACAAAAAACAAGTGTCAGAACCTCAGAAAGAGAGATGTAAAGGCATTGCTTTCACCACTACCTAGTTATCCCAATTTGGGCCATATCTGAGAAAGAAGGATTCAGAAACAGGATTCCGCTGGATCTCCCTATAAATAAAATTTTTGTTGCATGCCAATGTGGTAAAATAGTTACAAGAGATACATTCCATTTTTATTAGTGAGGTCAACTATAACTGGACTGGCAGAAACACAGCACCCTGAATTTTTGTCTGTCTGCCTGTTTTATTTGTTTGTGGTATTTTTTGGGGGGGTGGTGGTGAGTGGGGGTTGGTAAATAAGAAAAGTTCTTCAGGAAGTGTAGGAACACTAGGCGTTGGTTTAACTTATTCTAGCTTGCCATCCAGTCCTCAATCTATAGAGAGTTTTATCTATGTCTTCTCACTTTGGAAAAAAAATTCTCTATCAATAGCTTCTTAAAACATATACTCACTTCTTCATAAAAAATTAAAGAATCTGTAAAGAATTAAAATTAAAATCTCTCACTAGCCATCTGTTCTCATTTCTGAGGACACTGGAAAACATCATAAGAGAGTGATTTTCAAACACAGTCATTATCGTTATCATTATGGATCCACTATACTCTTTGAAAACCTCTAATATATGGTACCAGATGCCACAGGCTAGGGAGATAGTAAACCTGGCTTTTTATCTTGGCTGCCAGTCCATTGCCATTTGATCCTGAGAAAGTTCTTTTACCTGTTTTGATCTTAGTTTCCTCATCTATTTAATGAATACTTTGGGCTAGAGGATATTGAAGATCTTTTCCAATTTTAACATTCCGTATCTAAAATTTCCTTTTCAAGCATCATATCTTAGCCTCTGTTCCTACTGGGAGAACCAATTCCTGGTGATCAGCTGCCCTAAGTTTCCCAAATGGAGCCACATGCTCCTAGTCTCCTATTTCTTAATTGATTACATACATGGTTTATCTTCTTCAAAATGTTCTTTTTTTTTTTTTATTTCAGCATAATATGGGGGTACAGATGTTTAGGTTACATGTGTTGTTCTTTTTTTTTTTACTTTTAAATTAAAAAGTAAACAAATTTTACCTTTCCCTCCTTTGAAACTCTGTTCCTCCACTTAGATTTCAAATTCTTCTTTGTGTGATTTTCCTGCCTACAGCCTTTTACTTTATTTAAAGATCCATGGAACTACCCCTGAAGCCATATAAATGACTTTTTTTGTGTGTTTTCTATATATAGATTATTGCGTCTTTCTCATTTAGCTCAGGATGACTAAAGAGCAGACAACATAAAAGATAGATTAATGGAACCTTTGAGGGAACAGCAGAATCATTTTTAAATACAAGTTAGCATCCCTGGGATGAGAAATTGAGTCACTGGGAGTGGATTTCCATTGAATTCTTCCAAAACTTATATATAGTATTCATGATCTAGAAACTTATTGGATAAATTTATTTTAAATAACAGTCTGGTGGGATGTTGGGGGAATTATTCCTGAAACTAGGGACTTAGACATCAGTATCATAGTCCTGGCCCTGTTGTTAATTTTCTTTGTGACATTGAGAAAGGCACTTTATTTTTATGGGTTTCAATTTTCTTAACCGAAAAAAAAAATGGCAAGATTCAAAATATTTTCAAACTTTGAGTCACAGAATATCAGAACAGGAAAAGGCAATTTTATCCCAAACCCTTATTTTGCAGGTGAGGATATTGAGGCACAAAAAGGTGAAATGACTTATCAAAGATCACCTAACTAATAAGTGACAGGTTATACATAAAACTCAGATTTCTGGACTGAGAGAAGAGTGTTAGGTTTAGAAGAGTCAATAAAGTCTTACATCAGCCACAGGGTTCTGACAAGAGACCTAGGGCACTCAGGTGTCCTGGCTGGATTGGAGGAGATCCTGGGATGAGGTGGTTGGTCAACTAACAATTTTAAATTTTTACTTTTGGTTCTTTGCTCTCTTAATAATAATAATAATTACTTATCGTGGGTGGGTGTGCTCAGAACATATGCACCAATTGCCTACAATTGGCCAAAGAGCTAACAGCAAACCTGGCGGGCAGCCACAGCCGACTCCAGGAGGCCGTGTTTCCTTAGTCTGTTCTGCACGTCGGCCAGGCCTTTCCCATAATCTTCTGAGGTGACCTGCCACGCCACCTCCTCCAGCCAGCGCTGCAGGTCTTCTGCATTGTTTTCAAATTGCAGCTGCTTGTTAGCTTCATGCAACTGGGTCCCTGGGAGAAGACAATTGCTATAAGACATTAAATATCATAACTGTTCCTATCTGCATTATAATACACCTTCCCTCAATTTAGAAAGCAATATAATATTTTGATATTCCAAAGAGAAGAAGTCCATTTAAATTTATAAAATTTTGATGATAGAATTTTTTTTAATACAGTAGTATTCTAAAAGTGAAAATAAACAATAAGTTATATTCCCTGGTGAGGTATAGTTCTGCTGTATCAGATATTTAACCATCTTTGGTATTTTCATATGTTATTTGCTACTCTCTATTCAGATCTTTTTCAAAGAAATTCAAAAGTGAACACCCTACTTTTTAAGAGAAGAATAATACGTGATGTTGGCTTGGTTTGATATTGGGAAGTTTCTTTTTATAAATATCTTTCACTGAACTTTGCTATGCCCCCTCATAGTGCCTGCCCTTCATTACAAATCATGCCCCACAGTTTTATTTTCCAGCAAATTTATCACTCATACTCTGTTCAGCTAAATTCTTTATTATGTGATGTTATAGCAATTATTTGCATTCTGCAAAGCAATTACTATGTCTCCCAACAGGGAGTAACCATGCCATCTTATTGTTATAGCCAAGTTGGATTTTTGTTATCTTAAACCAAAAATCAGAATGACATCCAAAAACATAAGTATGACATATCTCTTTGTAACCAGGGCAGAGTCATGTTTCTAGGTTGATGTCCATAACAAGGGATGCACTGACAGAGAAAACTCATTAACTGTGTTCATTGCTGACAATTGCTCAATTTTCCAAAGTAAGAGGTGTATGGAGGAATATGACACTCCATGCAAGCATTAACACTCAGTTGGAGCTGTCATGAAAGGTGAGAATTATTTTCCATCCCTTTTTTAGTATAATGGATCGTAAAATATAAATAGAGACTATTCAAGAAGACATGTGGAAATTTTTTTCAGAGCTTACAGCAGAGCCTGAACACTTTCAGATAGGTGAAAAAAGCAACAAGTGATTAAGATCTATAAGAATAAAATATTATAGGATCATCATATGTGACACCAACAATCTCTGAATGTCTAATTTAATCACTTGGGCCATAATATCTTGTCTAGTTTATGGAACCAAAATATGTGCACTAGATTTAGGTCCACAGCCAATACTGAATTTATAGTTCATGAATAGCTGTTCAAGAAAAGAAAAAAATAATGGGAGAACAGTAAAGGAAACAAAAGTAATTTCAGTCAAAAAAAATACCTCTACATACACAAAGAAAACATAAAATTGTGTTAAGATATAGTGTGCTAAGTTTAGACTGATTTTAAAAAACTTCTTTCCCATGAAAAGGAAAACACAAGGAAGCGAATGAGCAGCATCCCTTCTCATAGAGGTCACCAGATAAATTCATGATGGGAAGATGAATGTAGCAGGTTTCAGAATTTAGGAACTGGATTTCACCAAGACCTATGCTTCTTACCTTTCTGTGCTGTAGCCTCCAACAGCTCCTTCCAGAGGCTGACAACTTCACTCAGACGAGCGGCCACATTGTCAGAGGCGTAGTGACGATTCTCAATCATCTCCTGGCCAGTTTTCTCTAGGTTATTGAGTAGAATCTCATTAGCTGCCAGTTCGTCTTCAAAGACTTGCTGCTTTTGAACCCGGCTCCTCAAGTTCTGTATGTCCTAAGACAAGACGGGGGGCAGTGTGGGGGGAAAGAAAACATTACTTGAAGAATGAGGTGCAGAAATTTTAAGGATGGGGGTGACTTCTCACTATAAATATCACTGTACTAAGAAGAGGATTCAAGGGAGAACTGCACTAGTTCAATGCTTGGAAAACTCACGTGACCCATCTCTCCTTCTGCATGTGGCAGATGCGGCTAACCAATCCAGCATTTATTTCCACTGAGCCCAGATACTGCCTGAAGATCATTTTGAATGTGTCACCCCATGCAAACATTAACACTCAGTTGGAGCTGCCATGAAAGGTGAGAATTATTTTCCATTCCTTTCCTAGTACATGGATCATCCACACATTAGCCCCATATAGAGATCTGTTTATTCAACATACACTGGAGCCATAATTCCTCTAGAGAATGCAAACATGTACAATTCAGTTTCACAGAATGAAAGGTACAGATAGGTGTTCATAGATCTAGCAAGACATAAGAACAGAAGGATAGTAAGTACACACTTAAGACTAAATGATATCTGGAAAAGTAAACACTTTCAAGAGACACTGGCCTAGAAATCAAGACAGTAATTCTAGCCCTGATGGTAAATGTTAAGGTCTGTGAGTATACATGTGTATGCATAATAGTTTCTATTATGCAACATTTTTGAGTGCAAAATTTAGTACAACTCCAAGAAAGAGAAATGTATGGCTTAGAGATAATTCAGGAATTTCCATAGTCACACAAACTAAAGTAGAATTTAAGCCCAGGTTCACCTTCTCCGGAGTTCTAACCTTTGTATTAAACTACCTTCTAAATAACTGGATAGCTCTGGGCAATTTATGTATCAACTCAGAGCCTGGTTCTCTCATCTATAAAATAAGGGATTGTTCCCTTCCGCCACAACATTATATGTCTATATTATATCAAACTTTTAGGATATTTTTGAGTTTCTAGTTGCTTGCAAAAACTTTGAATGTATTTCTGGGATTAGACACAATATTTTCCTACTATAGGAGTTTGGGGGAGCAGAAGAGCTGACAAAGGGACAACAGCAGCTAATAAGGATCAGCCCTACCCTTCCTCCACTCTGTTAAAGATCACTGGAAATTGTGCCAGAGGAAAGGAATGAGGAACAGCAGGATATAGGAAAATCAGAATACAGATTCTTCATTTGTAACTGGGTATATAGTCTTAGGGAAGTCGTTGCCCTTTTCTCAGCTTCTGTTTCCTCATCTACAAAATGTGGATCACCAGTTGAACACCGAAATCCATTCAGCTCCAAGATCATAATTCCATGAAACTAACTCCTCATAAGTATATCCAGGGCCTGAAAACCCCTACCTACCTTGTAATCTTCATCATCTGCCAATTTTTTCTTTTTGTTTATCCAGTTCTTTAGGTCATCTGAATCCTGATACAGTTGTTGCAAAAGCAATGAATCCTCCAGCAATCTCCGCCGAGTGGCAGCTCTTTCACGTAAGGCATCCCGCCGGGCCAACAGCTGCAAAAACCACACACAAATTCACTGTCAGCAAAACCAATATGGGTACATGAGATTCAATTTCCGCTCTGGTCATCATACTCTCAACAGTTTCCCTGACCCCAGTGCACAGGCAGGCAGAAGCTCTGGGCCTTTGGACATACCCCATCACGAATAGCGGCGATGTTTTTTGAATCATAATGGTTATTGTCAATCAATTTGGTTGCAGTCTTGTCTAATGTCTGAAAAAAAAAATAGAGTGGTTTTCCCTCTGTGATCACTGGGTAAATGGTCACAGTTTGAATAGTTGTTTAAAGATGAAGCATAACAACATTGGAAGAGAACAAGTTGGAAGTTCAGAAGATCTAGGTCCTCACTCAGATTTCTGTTATAAATTATATTTCAAAACATATACCTTAGGCATATCAATTACTTTCTCTGTGCCACAATATATATCCAAGCTACAGTAAATGAATTCATATGTCACTACAAGGTAAATATTTGATCTGTGCTTAAATATCAAGAGGAAACACTATTAAAGATACAGTCATGTCCGGTGGTACAAGTCTATCTATCTGTCTATTTATCTATTCATCTATTCTTCTATGATATGTATCTGTATCTACATCTATATTTATACCTCCAGCTACATGGGGACAGGAGTCAGACATTGTAGAGGCAAATTTTTACTGATATTTATCCATAATCTCCCAAATTGCTAGAGCTTAGAATTAATCAGAATGGGAAAATAATCTAAAATAAATGATAGCACTTTATACAGAATAAATTATTTTACAGGGTTATCCTTTCTCCAATGAGAATCAACAGAAAGAACACGCATATGGATTAACAGTGGACCATATTAAGCTCCAAATTGATTGGAGATTAACAAAGAAGACTTGGAATTTGATTGTTGTTGCTGCAAGTGGTGGTGGTATGTTTGTACATGTGGGAAGGGGGAGTTAAAGACAGCACCACCCTAGAAGGCAGCCAAAGACATATAATATATTGACCGATGAAATCTTCCTCACACTCCTTTGAATCCTACTTATATATTGACAGGTCTTCTGGACTCTTTAATTAAGGTTCACGGGAAAACTCTATAGTAGCTTAGATGAGAAACACAAAGATGAAGATATACTATTAAAGAAAAATATGCTGTGAAGGAAAAGAGTGGATATTACTTAGATCTCTAGGTATTACTAGAGAAGAGAAAACTGTCTTAAGATATTACCAGAGAGGAAAAAAACCAATAAAACAATGATCATGCACTTCATCAGAAAGAAAAAAATGACGTACCATCTTGAAAACCTTCCCAAATATGCTTTGTAGACCAAGAAGAATGTTGATAAAAATGGGTGTGACTCTTTTTCTGGATATTTTAACTTTTTTTCCTTTTAAAGATAAGTAGGAAGTTTGGCTTTAATGCTATGTCAACATTTTATATGTTTGCAAAATTAAATCAAAGAGTTTAAAAACGCAAAAAGAAATACTACTAACAATAAAACAAGGATATAACTTGATTAAGAATAATCCTCATGCTATGTCTGGTAGTCATAGGAGTGATTTTTTTTTTCCTTCTTTTTTTTTTCTGTGCAAAGGAGTGATTCTATGTAGGCACAGGTATTTTCCGAGATGATGTATACAAACAGGAAGACAATGCCCAAATTACAGCCCATTTCTTACTGTAATCTTCTCTTCTTGAGCAGTAAAGGCTTCCTCAAAGTCATCATGCTTCTGAAGAAGGGCTTCTACGCTGCCGAGCGAGTTTCCCAGATCCTCGTTTTCCAGAAAGGCCTATAGAAGACAGAAAGGCACATCGCAGCTGTGCTCCATTAGTGAGAAACAGTCCTCTTGGAATATCTCTGACACAAGGACTAAGGAAGGAGAGGAGATGGTTGAAGAACAAGGTAGGAATTAGCACAAATTAGGGCAGTGGATAGAGACTAACCTCAAACAGTAGGAGCTTCGATCTTCCTTCCTGATGCTCTTATGCAATTTTCTTACCTATATTTCTGGGTCTAGCCACATGGAATTTCCCAATCTAGTCACATTTTTCTCTTCTTGAGCCCTTATAAATTTGATGTTCATTTTATCTTATGTTCAGTTGTGGTTAAAGCCTCTCTGCTATGTATTTAAGTATTTTTATATGCATTTGTTCATGAGGGAATTGAAGTAGCCTTATAGAAAGACCTATCTTTTCTTCTTTGGATAATTTTCTAGTTCCCAGGACAAGTTGCTTAGACCCCTCCCGCTACCTCTTGTCTACTCATCCAACTGTCCACTTGCTCGCTGTCTCTGTAGAAGAGATGCAAGTCCAAGCACTGCTCGTACTGATGCTGACGCTTGTCCCACAGTTCCAGCAGGGCAGCCCAGCTGTTGGCAAGTATTGCCATCTTTGGAAAGAAGAAGACAGTATATCAGGAAGATCATTTATGTTATTCTACATTTATTGAACATCTAATAAATGCAAAGCCATTTGAAGGCTACAAAAATAAACAGGATATAGGTTTTTCTCTTAAGGTTTCAACATCTAAGCAAATGATTTTAGCATAGGAAAAATGGAAAAAATGCCATGAGAGAGGAACAATACACTTAGTATGTATAAAGAACCAAGAAAAGACTAATTCTGGTAAGAAGACCAGGGAGTAGAAATATGGAAAAGCATAGGAAGTACTGTACCAGAGAGCAGGTACCAAGGGCTGGGAGCAGGTAACAGGATTGTAGGAGGACATGATGTCATGAGAAAATGTTATTATAGGAACTCTAAGTAATTGTTAGATTGTACCATGTGCTCTGGAGAAAAGTGCAGTGTCTAAAAAAGGGTGGACATTTGATGAAATTCATAGAGCACTTAAAATGTCAGACTGAGAAGTTTGCATTTTATTCTGAAAAAAAAAATGAGAACCACCAAGGAAAGAAAAAAGAGACATTCTCAAATCCACAAAAAAGCCTTTGTTTCTGGTCAAGCATCTGCTCAAGAAATTCCAACTTACTATAGCTGCTTCTGTGTTAACTCCATCAAAGGAGCAGCACAAAATCTGAGAATCACAGGATAGCAGGTGAGTTTTCAAGGACTTAGGGTTCTGCCATTCCTCTGGCATAAACTTGTTACTAATAAAAATCTATATTACAATATCCCCACAGAGTTCTGGGAGAATTCAAAACACAGTTATCTCAACCTCACTCATTGCATAGTGCTGGAGGCTCTGCCTGGCTTCCAGTGAGAAGCAAAGAGGCCTGCAGATCTTATTGCTACCATCATCCCCAGGAGTTCCTAGACTTTGTCACTGGAGCAAAATCTCTCTGGGTCAGGGGACCGGAGTGAGGCCCTGTGATCCAGGAGGTTGGAATGATGGCAAACCTGCTGTCCATTCACAAATGCAGTGGAGTTGTGAATGTTTAAAGTTTTCCTGTTATTTAATGTAAATTTGAAAAACACAGATATAGAAAAATCAGCTTAATTTGGGGTTGTGCAGAGGAGAGAAGAAAAGGTACAGGTGCCAGCCGTGTTCCCGGCATTGTACTAAGCACTAGGGAATCCACAGATGAATGAGGTGAAGTCCTTATGGAATATACAGTCCAGAGATGAGCACGGAAAGGTGACAAAACAGAGCAAATGTCAAAAGGCAAAATGGTATGGATGTTTCCTATTATGTAGAAGTCAGAGGGTTGGTGACATAAAAGCTCAGATGTGAGGAAGCAAACACTGTGTCCTAAGAATTTCAAATGATTCAATTTAACTAAAACAGCACAGTTGGCCCTCCATATCTGTGGGTCCCACATCTGTGGATTCAACTGACTATGGATAAAAAATATTTGGAAAAAAATGCATTTGTATGAACATGTACAGATTTTTATTTTCTTGTAATTATTCCCTAAACAATGCAGTATGACAATTATTGATACAGCATTTACATTGTATTAGATATTATAAATCCAGAGATGATTTAAAGCACATGGGAGGATGTACAGAGGTTATATGCAAATATTACACTATTTTATATCAGGCACTTAAGCATTCATGGATTTTGGCAACACGGGGAGTTCTTTGAACCAATCCCCCGTGGATAATGATGGATAACTGTATGTAAAAGGGAGCAGCATAAAAGTTGGGTCCATATTATTAACATACTTAGATGACTTCTATCCTCTTCCCATTCAGAGATTATCATATTATTATGAGATTAAGTATGGGCTAAATATGCCATGAAAATCTCACAAACTCTGTTAAACTAGATTACCTTCTCCCGAACTTCATCGGAGGCTTCATGATTGGCATCCAGGAGGGCTTGACCAGTCTCATCAGCGGATTGAAATCGGTCATCGTAAGAGTCAATTTCATGCTGTGGCCACGAGACACAATGTCTCAAAATGCGGCAAGAAGCCTTCTGGCATTCCTGGTATTGAACCACATCACCTGCCCCCTCCTCCGGCTGGGAACGCCTGTCCTCTCTACCTTATGCTGCTGATGCCTGTCCAGCAGGACTTCCCCACCGGCCACATCAGTTGGCAGCTCATCAGCATTGATCAGAGCGGTCTTCTCCTTCATCCAGCCTGAGAGCTCATCGTAGTCAGACAAGAACCGCTGGTACCTGTGGGAAAGGTGAGATAAAGGACAGGAGGAAGAAACTTGATGTGAAAGGACTCTGAACAAAGAGTTAGGGTTAGGTTGAGCTAAGATGTGTGAGGTCCTCCTCACTCTAATCCTAGCCCTCTCCTTTCCTGATATACTTCCTGTTACTTAAAATCTAGTTAAGCTGTCTCTGACCTTTTTGGCACCAGGGATTGGTTTCATGGAAGATAATTTTTCCATGGATCAATGGGGGGGGGGGGCGGTGATGAATTCAGGATGATTCAAGTGCAATACATTTATTGTGTACTTTATTTCTATTATTATTACATAGTCACTTGCCACTCACTGATAGGGTTTTAAGATGAGTCTGCAAGCAATTGATTTATCATGGTCTCTGTGCAGTGAAAGCTCTCCATTAATGATAATCTATATTTGCAGCCACTCCCCAGCACTAGCTTCACTGTCTCAACTCCACCTCAGATCATCAGGCATTAGATTCTCATAAGGAGCGCACAACCTAGATCCTTCCATGTGCAATTTACAGTAGGGTTTGTGCTCCTATGAGAATCTAATGCTGCTGCTGAACTGACTGGAGATGGAGCTCAGGCGGTGATGTGAGCAATGGGAAGCAGCTGTAAATACTGGTAATGCTTTGTCTGCCCACTGCTCACCTCCTGCTGTGCGGCACCGTTCTTAATAGGCCATGGACTTGTACTGGTGGGCAGCCCGGGGGTTGGGGACTGCAGGTCTAGTTCCTCTAGTGGTGCAAGTTGTAAGTCCTTCATTCCAGGTTGTATATTCCTAGGGTAGGTGTGTCATTGTGTGATGTGACATATGGGCATCACTTCTCCATCACTACAGGGTCACACCTACCCCATAGTATTTGAAATGGAATAAAGTACTCATAATGCAGCAATAAATAAATACATGCCATATAAATAACAGGAAGCACTCTATTGGAAGAGGGGACTAGAATTAGGGTTAGGATTCCTCATGTATCTTAGCTCTCCTTTAACCCTATCAATAAAAAACAAAAACTGCAAAAACAGTTACCTATTCCAAAAAATTAAGTGCTCACCATTTGGTTTTAAATCATAACAATAAGGTAAACACTATCTTCTGGTTATCTAAGGACTAATCGTAAGAATTAATTACTGAAATGATGCCTGGTTATCAAAGTTTTTTGTAAGCTTTTAATCCGCATTCAGGAAATAATACTGGAGTTATTTTGATGCTCTTCAGCTTGAAAATTTATTTCAGCTCCTTAGCTAGAAGCAGGATTTTGAAATGTTTCTTCAGCTGCTTTCCCAGCAGCTATGAGACCCTCCATAGCAACCCATGATTATGCAAACGGGAAGAAAGTGGGATGGGGGTGAGCGGAGGTGTGATGCTGAGTACAGCAGTACCCCCTTATCTGTGAGGGAAACATTTCAAGCTGCCCAGAGAAAGCCTCACATTCAGTATAGTACTGAACCCTATTTTTTATATACTATACCTACGTATGTATGATAAAGTTTGACATATAAATTAGACACAGTAAGAGATTAACAACAATAACCAATAATAAAATGAACAATTAAATAAAATAAGGATTATATGAACACAAGCACTGCAATATTGCAACAGTGGATCTGATAACTCAGATAGCAACTAAGTGACTGACTAATGGGCTGGACAAAGGAATGATTCATGACCCGGGCGGGAGGCAGCAGAATAGCAAGTGATTTCATCACACTACTTATAATGGTGCACAATTTAAAACTATGAATTGTTTATTTCTGGAATTTTCCATTTAGTATTTTCAGACTGCAGTTGACCTTGGGTAATTGAAACCATGGCTAAGTAGGGACTACTGTATTATATCAGTTCACAAAAAACTTCCTTTGGTAAATTGAATCTGTTGCCTCTACTGAGCAGGCGGTGGAACTGATTCCCTCGCTATTTTACTCTTTTCACACTTAGTTCTGCTTTTGCTATTATATCTGTGTCCTGTAGAGATAGGCAGAGCCACAGAGAGGAGGAATTTCCCACCAATAAGAAGCCTGCAGTTTTGCGTATCTGTTGGTAGCCAAGGCGCGAATATGCTCCCAGTTGGAGACCAAATCTTCTTTCATCTGCTGGATCTGAGGCGCATCTGAAGGATGGGAAAGCATAAGCTTGTCTGCTTTGGCACATAACTCCTTCACCTTTGGGATGAAAAAGAAACCTAGTAGGACTCGGACTCCTCTTGGCAAAGATTTGTGAAAAAAGTATAGCAAAACAATCATATGAGTAATGATAATTTATAAATATATTTATACTGATATATTATGACACTAACACACTATATTAATAATTATAATTTACTGAGTACTTTTTATCTCTTGTTGTGCTAAGCACTTTAGATGCATTTTCTCATTTTATATTCTTCCTTTAATAATACTGAGGTAGAAATTATTCTTTTTTCTGTTTTATGTGAAAACTAAGATGTAAAGTATTTATTGGTTCAAAGTTATTCAACCAGTAAATGTCAGAGCAAGGTTTTCACCTAAGTTGCTCCTTCACCACCACTATACCATTTCCCTAATTAATATTGTGGGAGTTAGATATTTACGCCAAGGAGGTCAAGAAAATTCCAGTAATGCCAGACCATTTTAAGCACAATTCCTGAGTAGTGGGGTTACCAGGGCAAAACGTGGATATGGGTGACTTTGCACATGTTATTACCCCTTTCGTCATACTCGACTATAATCAGATCTTGTCTAGGGTGTGGGATTTCATTATCATTATTCGTCAGATCATGGGATTTTATTATTCAGTATTAGGATGAAAGACCAAAAACAAAAACAAAAATAAGGAAGAATAAAAGAAGTAGAAAGGTGGGAGTTTGTAGAAACTATACACAGGGACAGGGCTATAAGTAAATCACAATAAATATGGGTCTTTCTGTGGGCTGACTGTCCTGTGGACACTCAGTAGTGATCGGTCTATGTCATAGCTAAAGTTGTGAGGGGAAACAGTAAAGGACGGGAATCACTCAAGAAAGTAGGTTTGTTCTAAATTCTAGTGTGCCTGTACCCACTCCTATAGACATATGAACTGGGATTTCCCAGCTTTTAAAAGGGAATTTAAAGGTGGCTTTAGCAAGTCTCAGAATTTATTACAAGAGGAAAAGAAGAAAATACTTTTCTGATCTACTGAGTGAAGAACAAAAAGAAACAGGATTCAGTTGCAACAGAAGAAAGCATGGTTAGATGAAAGGAAAGACTCTCTGGCCACAGGGTATTTCACTGAGTGAGATTAGGAAACCTTCCTTGGAGGTATGCACTTTTTGTTTTTAAATTGTGAAATATATTAGAAAAACACCATACAATATAATTCATGTATGTATATTTAAATACAAATAATTTAAATAAAATAAGGAGTACCCATGTAAAAGTTATGAATTAAAATAAGGAAGTATATTCAAGTGCCACTGAATTTTTCCTTCATTGAAAAGGGTGAATTTATTGTGCCCTCTGGAGGCATGGTGCTAGACAAGATGACCACCAAATGCCTCTTCTAGCTCAAGGGGTCAGCCATTCCTGTGACGGTGACTTACCTTGTCGTTCATAACTGCAAGGTTTCTCTCAAGTCCCTTGTGACTGTGAAACAGTACCTCAGAGCTAACAAGGTCTTGGCCATAGTCCTCAGAGCTGAGTAGAGGTTCCTTCTCCTTGATCCATTGGATGGCTTCGGTCACATCCCTGTCAGAGATTGGGAGTTCCAACCAAAGAAGATGGCAGGCATTGCACAGCAAGCAGTGCAACAGAGCACACAGCAAGGACCACCTTGGGTCACCCAAAAACAATAATTACCTTGCCTTCCCACATACCAAAAAATAATATAAGATGTTCTTGCTTAATAGTTGTTTCCATTGAGATATTAAGAATCTGGACCTCCTGCCAGTTGATCTTCCAAAGATACTTTGCATATCTCGGTAAGCTCTTTATGAATGCTTTTCTTCTTCCCAACTCTACCTTCCACCAGCATTTAATTCTCAATCTGCTTTCCTTGCTTCTACAGAGCTTCCGTCACTAAATCACCAATGCTATTTTTTTATTTCTTTGGGCTCCAATCTTCACAATATTGACTTAACTGCCCCCTACCTTGCTATCTCAAAGGCAAGCACCTGATCCACTTTGGTTTGAAGTATTGACCACTAATTGCTAACAAGAGTAGAAGGAAGCTAATACAAATAGCAAACATGATGCCATTTTAAAGTTTTCTGCAAAGCGGTGGCCAGATCCATACCGTTTGAATCGTTGGAGGTCTGCAGCATCAGACAGGGTTTTCCGTCTCTGGAGAGCCAGACCATGGAGACGTTCCCAGGCAGCATTCACCTCTTTCTGCTTAAACTGAATCAAGGGCAGCTCGGGATGGTTCTCCTGCGGAAGGAAACCAACACTGGAGTTATGCAAAGATGAGGGTACATGAAAAACCATTTAAATACGTCTCATTTTACATTGGTTCATACTTTATCAGACATGGAGACTGACCATTGTAACCAGACACTGAACTTCACTATATCCCTGCTCCCGACCTCAAATCTGATGCACATTATCAAAACTTAGAAAACCAACCAGCTGGACATTGTATCCTGTGCCCACAGCACTGAAGTAGCCTACTAACGGAGGCTGCCCAGCCCTGATGATATTTTCAGAGGTCTACCTTGTTGATGTTTGCCAAATCCCCTGGAAATCTTGGAAGCCACAGCACAGAAGAGAAAAATTCCCTTTGTGAAATATGAGTTAATTTTCTCAAACTCTAGTACTGTGATTCTTCACTCTGTTATGGTCCTAACACCTTTGAAAATCCAATGAAAGCCCTTTCTCTCTTCCTGAAATTATAGACACATGCGTACATGTATGATTTTGCACAAAATTTTAGGCATTTTTGCAAACCATCTGAGGCAAAGAGATCTGTGAGTACTAGATTAAGCTAGTAGCATCAGGTTGTTTTGATACTTTGCAATTTTGAAGAATTCTCATATGCCCATCTGTTTATTCCTCTTGTCCCCAGTTCTTCCCACTTCCATTTCCATTCCCAAGCCTCTCCAGAGAGAATTTTCTACTTTCCCCTTCTCGAGTGTATGGTACTTTCTATTATGGCAGTGTAGGCCCCACTCCGAAAAAGCAGTGGATGTACTCTAAATGTATTGGATTCATCCTTTCTGTAGCAGATTGGAAAAAAAGGCTATGCCATTTTGCTGCTTCTTCCTTCAAAAGGTGGAGTCTGTCTCCTCAAGTCTTGGATCTGAAATGGCCTTTGACTTGTTTACCAACAGAATGTGGCAGAAGTAACTATCTATGGGCTCCAGCACCTGGGCCTCAAGAAGCCTTCCAGCTTCTGTTCTTGCCCTCGTGGAACGCTGGCACATAAAGAAGCATGGTCTACTGAACAATGAGAGACTACACAGAGGAATCCTCATCATCCTCGCCAGGGTCCCAGACATGGGATTGAGTCCCCCTTAGATCCTCGACTCCAGCTGAGCCACCCAATACCTTCAGACACATAAGACACCAGGGGAGACCAGGAGAACAGCCCAGTTGAGCAGCTCAAATATCTGATTCACCGAATTAGGAACAAATAAGATGTTTGTTGTTTTAAGTTTCATGGTGATTTGTTAGAAAGTAATAGAAAAATGAAATACCTCCACAATAAAAGAAAAGTGGCGGTGGGAGAAAATTTAAGGACTATAGGAAATGTGGCCTAAAAAAAATTGGAAAACAGAGATTCTTTTTGTTACTCCAGCTCTTATTCATCCTGAAATCTTGGTTCTATTAACACAGGAAGATCATTCTGACTATAGATCTGCAATAATAATGAAACCATAAATGGAAAAGCACAATGTAGCCGACTATTGGAGTTTATTTACTTTATAGACATATTTCATATATGCATATACACATATGTGTGTGTATATATGCATCTCAGAAAACTGGTTTCCCAGTTTTCTTGCATCTACTAGGGTCATTATTTCAACACTGAGCCTTTGTCTGCTCAGAGATTGCAAACTTACTTAAATATTTTCTGAAGTAAATAAAAGTAAGTCTACCTCCATTCTCTTCCTCATCCCCCCAAAATAATCATGTATAATGATATTGTATAAATATATTATGATAGTCCAACATTATTTTATATTCTATACTACTTTATACTTGTTACTTTATTAAGGAAAGTTCCCCATAAACACTAGTACTGCCTAGTACAAAAGTTTTCTTCTTGTTCATTGTGGACTTAATTTCTCTACACACACACACACGCAGACACAGACTCCATTTCCATAGACTGACAAGGGGTGGATCCAGAGGCGAGAGAACTGCTCAGAGCATGTTACTCTGTGTTTTCTCACAATGTCCCATCTCCCTCATATCCCACCTACCAATGGCCAGAAGTTCTCACTATGGATCAGAACCCCTCCCTGGAATGACTCTTATGCTCCCACCTCACCTGGGCACACTCATTGGCATATTGGTTCACTCCATCCACTCTCCCCTCTCGAGCTGCCAGGTCCACTTGGAACTCTTCAAACTTCTTATGCAGAACTTCTGCACGCTCCCAGTCCTCACCAAGCTCCACTGATGTTACTATAGCCTCCTACAGATACAGAAAAGTTCATTCAGTCCCTGGCAATTACTTAGGCTTTCCTACAGGTCAAAAGAGCCAAACCCCTGCTTGCATTCCCAGGACAGCTCAGATGGAAACACACAAGGAGGCTCGGAGAACCCCTCCTGGGAAGAGCCAGAAGTAGGAGTGTATTTCCTGAGATAGCATCTTGGCTCAGGGAACAGTGCTCTTTGAGGCAATCGTTTAGCAAGATTGGGGTCATTGTTAGCCAAAGCCCTTGGAAGCACCCTATTGTGTTTTGGAACATGAGGAATAAATTCATCTCCTTTCTACTCAATGCAATATACAGAATATCTACAGAATCATTGCACTAGGCATCTGCTTGTGTTAATCTTCAGTCCTAACTCTCAGATTGTTCTTTAAGTATTTTGAAAAATTAAAAAAACCACAATTATTGGCACTGAGATATACGAGATTAGAGAAAGTGCTGGCAATACTCTCAGGCAGGCCCCAGAGTAAGAGCAAAAACATAGGAGAAGGAGTTAAAGATCAAGAAGGTAGAAGGAAGGTAAACCTAGATCATCTTCCAGTGCATGGTCTTTGTGTAAGTCTTGCATTCTCCATATTCAGGTCCATACATTTAGACTTACCCCTTACAATGTTCACCACTGGAATACCCCTAAATTGTTGCCAAAATTCGTCTGTCTTCCGAGGAACAAAATCCAGAAATAGACACCCTGACTTTTTGTGAATAGTCTGTAGTAAGTGCCTATGGGGTACCCAAGACAGAGAGGAGGGAGGTCCTATGTGCTTGCTGTTAGGTCCTATACCTTGTCTCCAATCCACTCTAAGATGTCAGCACACTCCTGTAAGTATTGCTGGAGCTTCACGGCCCGCAGAAGCAGGGAGCCCTTCTCCTGGGTCACCTCCAGCAGCAGGTCCCACAGGTGGCGCAGTTCCTCCAGATGGGCCTTTGGGGAAAAGAGGCAGAACCACTCAGGCACAGAGGCTATGGAGCAGGGACAGACTCACAGACTTTTGCAGAAAGGGACTTGGATACAAATTCCTCTCTCATTCATGCATGCATTCATTGCTCAACAAATATTTAAAGGAGGAAATGAGATATATATGGAAATAGCTATTAAACCAAGCCAAATATGATCTTCCATAAGAGAAAACTTTGTAAAATTGCTTTGGGGTTTTAGAAGATGGAATAATTACACACAATGCAATGGGAAGGAGGAAGGATGCATAAAAAGTGCTCATGTGAACTGAGTCTAAAGGAACAGAGATTTTTGATAGGTAAATGATAGACATAGCATGTTCTAAGCACAGCAAACAGCAATGGCAAAAGCATAAAAGAAATTTAGCACAAACTGTCTGCCAGAAAGTATAAGAGCTACACCTTTGCTAAGTTATAAATAAATCATTGGCATCAAAACAGTAAGAGTATTTTGGAACTATATAGTTTAAGATTATATAGAGGACTTTGAATACCAGGTTAGCTCAGAACATTACGTGTTACCTATATTGTGAAATTGAAGGTATCAACTATGTAATATCTTTAAGAATCTTATCTGTTTCAACTACTCCATTGCTTAGAGTAGCATGTGAACCACACTTCCTTCCGAACCCTGCAGTGGGGTACCATCTGAAATAGCCTTGGTGATTATGACAGATATGACAATGTTTCCAACATTTTTCAAATATTTTAATTAATGTAGGGGTTGGTCACACACAAAAACTGTACATAATGTAAAAATTATTTCCATTTTGTAGAAATAAATAAATTTTGAGATTTTATTTTAATGAGTTCTTCTTTATAATAAGACTCTATTCTGGTTAAAGTCTGTTTTGTTGACAGTAAAATGGGCTAGAATTTTTAAGTTACACATAGAAAGACCAGCCCCAGTTTTAAAATAGTAATGCAGATTTGCTTTGACAATTTAAAAAATACATAGCAATAAAAAGTTCACTAACACAACAAACATTTGGAAGAGTATATGTGCTAAGTCAGGAAATCCCTGCTACATTAATAATGGATTACAGAGTGGTAAATGCTTATTAAAATGGTGGGGACCTTCAGTTCTAGGTATTCAGGGAAGATTTTCTAAACACATGGAATTTTAGGATTTTTTTGAAATAATGGGAGAGGGCAGTTTGGAGAGGTACAACAGTAGTCATAGGGTGTGGGGTGTGAAAAGAAAGAGGCATCAAAGACAAAGGGAGAAAGATTTTGGAGAAGATTCAAATAAGAGAGCATTCCTTGTTTGAAGAATTTAAGGGACAAAGACACTGAGCTCAGAAGAAATAATTAGAAAGGACATTTGAAAAGGCAATTCATCTGGGAATTGCGGAACAGGCTGAAGGGGGCTTGATCTTGAGCCAGTTTCTTCCGCAGCGGCATGAGGAGGAATGTTATGCCATTTAACGGCAGCTTTTGTATCATAGTTCTTTTCTTCACCCCAAGGAATACAAAGACATCCCACCATTTTTTGTGTCTCAACCCCATGGAAGATAAGAGGCAGAAGCCCTGGCTCCAACCCATCTACATCAACGTTTATATCTGGCATAACCAACTAAAACCCTGACAACATAATCAGCAATTAGAAGGAGCCCTACCACACATTTACCTTGGTGTCCTCGTGGGCAAAATGACCCTCAGCAAATCGGACTTCCCTGATTTCTTCCAGCTCAGGAATGACTCTTGATTTTGCTTGCACCTCTGCTTCAAAGGATTGGTGCTTCTGATATTTCCCCTGAAGTTCAGAAATCAGAGTTTATGGCTAATGAGGCCCAGTCTTGGTGGAAAATGCTCTCTCTAGGTAGAGCCACTCAACACAGGTTCTCAAAGGATCCCAGGCTCAAAGTCAGAGGCCACAGAGAAAGCCTTTTCCTATCCCCACTTTTGTCTTAGGGAATTTTCAGTAAATGCCCTATTATTTTAAAGGCTCACTAGACTCCTGTATGAATAAAAGAGTGTGGGGATTTTCCTCTTCAGAAAAGAGGAATAGCTGAGTTCTATTGAAAGTAGAGCACAATGGGAAGGATGATGGTTATAGTAATACTTTTTTAAAAAAATTGAGAGGAGTTTTGCATTCTGGGCTCTGTTCTTGTTATGTACTAATTGATCCATTTAATATAGTACAAACTTTGCTCTTATTCTAGGTGCTTCCTGTCCAAGATTAATAGCCACTTTCAGGCATATGTAATCCTTTCTCCTGATCATGACTATGCCACACGCGATAATTCTAGGTGAACAGAAAGGGAGGCAGCTTCCACCAAACTTCTTCTCCTGGGACCTCTCATTTGCACTTAACGAGAGCCATGAATAGGAATTTGGGAAAACCCTAGGGAAAAAACCTGGTGAACTCATGTCTTTCTGAGAAGAGTGGAGAATAGTTGCTTCAGAAAGCACTGATGACTCTTTACTCTAATTCCATTCTGAATGTCATAGAATATTGAAATTACATGGTTTGTCAGAATTCTTTGAACTTTCAGTTATTGTTTTCCCAATAGCTTAATTTCAGACGAATATCACATCCATTAAATGCTATCTAGCATGAGTTTCCTTTCAAATAAGACCCCGAAGTTGAAGGAGTTGAAGACATGGGCTATTTAGAGGCAGAATTCCTGTCCCTAACAGATACTCAATCTATCTATTACATTACCTCCCCACAGTTAACTAGATAAACACTTATATTATGAGAATGTGCGATCTGAATGTAAGTTCATTATAAGAAACAGTTCTGTGCTTTCAGCGAATGACAAGCTGACACTTTTTGTTTGATTTTTTTTCTTTTCTCTCTCTCACCCTTCCAACCTTATAAAGGGAAATACACCTTTAGATTTTCTCTTAATTCAGTTCTTTAACTTCCCACTCCCCTAGCTTATTTTCATTTTGTTTTGTTTCTAAATGGAATCCAGTTGTACCCACACCCACCCTTTAACATTAACATCAAGAAAAACCTGTTTTCCTCCTTAGAGATCTTAGGGTCTGCTCTGTGGAAGTCAATGGAACATAGTGACCTGTATATTAGTTGGGTCTTCATAGCTCTTATCCTCTGCAATTTTGAGTTTCTCCAAGATCCACTTCTCCAGGTCATCTGCATCTCGCCTGAAAACCTGGTAGTGATAGGATTCCTCAAGCTTCTGACCCCTCTCAGCAACCAGCTCCTTGAACCTCCGGTACCGAGTCAACACCTCTCGACGCCTCTCCTGGATCTCTTCAGCTGTTTCCAAAACTTTTGGCCCACTGCTCTCCATAACCTGCAAGTTAAAAAGCTTCTATGTATTGCTAGTTCTCAAATCTCAAGTATGCTACCCCTCTTACACATCCCGAGGCATTTACTCATGTTGGACCTACATTCAGATATCCTTAAGCCTGTGGATGTCTGTTGTTAGAAGGGCTGTAGTGTATTTATATAATTTTTAATCATGTATAGTTACTGTTTAGGCTAAAACTTCTTGATTACCCAGAAGACTCTCCCAACTTTTCACATAAATTTGTACTAATATTTACTAAATCCTATACATAGAATTAAATTAAATTAAATTCCCTTACTGATGAGGGAAAAAGTTTCAATTGGCAAAAATTCAGAATTGTAGATGAAATGTAATTTTATTGCTTTCAAAGGCTAACGTGGTGTGGACAAGTGCTGATCATTCTGAACTTAGCAAATAACTAAAAACAGCTTGCAATTAACTTAGTGAATGATATTATATGCAATAGTATGAAATACTATTTTCCCCATACTTAAAAATAAAGCGTACATATTGTTTACTTTTTGTTTGCTTTATTCACAAATACTACAAATCAAGCATTCTGCCATCCTCTACCCAATTATCACAAATTTCAAATTATTAGCATCTCCGTAATTAGTTTTTGAAACATAAAACCTTGTACTATCAAACAACGTAAAGTATCCTTTTCCCATAGAGGGAGCTAACCTGTTTGTGACAATATCCAGCAAAATCATCATAGGGTTCACCTTCATTTATCTGGATATGGGAACCGTTTTCACTAGCTTACCTCAACCAGAGCATTTAATATAGAGTTTAAATTTTAGTCTCTCTTTATTCCTCCTAATTATAATTGTTACTCTGTGAATTGCCATTACTACTCTGACTATAGAATTAGATCATTCCATGGGGACTCAAATCTTTATGGGTATTGTTTTGCTCTAATTACCTAGTTGTTCTCTGTGGAAATGGACTTAAGTCATTGCTGTGTTTTGATGCTATATATAGACATGAGGTTATTGCTTAATGTTAGAAAGTCACAAAAAGAGAGTTAAAATTAAAATTCTCTATTTCTTAAAAGCCAAAAAATAATGTTAATTACCCATGAAAGAGCATATAGAAAATTTAAAGAAGACAGCTTAATTTTGTACTCACAGTTTCCTTTGGAAAGTGCTCCATTTTTCCTAAAGGTGTGGAACCTAGTGAAATAACTGTATCAGAGAGAGAGAGAGAGACAGACAGACAGACAGACAATTCACATGGAACTGTCTAGTCTAATTCAAATAGGAATGACAGAAATGTTATGTGGCAAAGACCCAAAAAAAAAAAAAAAAGGCCTCTTGTTTGATCCCAGAAACCCGCCAGCCATAGACAATCAACATTAAAATCAACATTATCTTCAGGAGACAGGAGACATATTCAGCTTAGGGAGCTGCTAACTTTCACAGATGCTGGGTGACTCAGCAGTTTTGGGGGCAATGACTCTCAAAGTTACTCAATAAGACTTCAAAAAAATGAAAGCAAGGTATTTCGATGAAAAATTAGGGAAAAAAACAGATATAAATATAAAACAAAGAGTCCATTTTAAGATGGTGGCTTTTTCTTGAATAGTTTTAGATTTTAGAATTTCTGAGAATCAAAAATCAGGAAGGAACTCTGAATTGCCCATTTTTCTGACGTTTGTAGAGCTTCAAAAATTCAGAGCATGAATATATTCTTTTTTCAACCTATCTCTAGGAAATACCACTCAACAACTTCATCAAAACTCAACTGCAAATTTTTAACAGCCTTTAAATCAACAAACTATACTGATTTTTGCTGTAGAGTTTTTTCCAATATGAAGAGAAAATTTTATTTCTGATCTCATAGATTTGCTTTTTAAAAATTTGATTTAGCTGTGCCCATAATCATTTAAATGGAAGGAATAAAAGAAGTAAGATACACTACTGCGTTTATTTGCATTTCATGAAACAAAAATTAGGATGCCTTATTTGACAAACTATTATTGATGTCACAGAAGATTTGAAAATGAGACTGACTTCTGTAATAGTATATGGGATACAAAGCACCGTATTTTATGTATTATTTTTACTGGAGAAAAAAAAGGAGGCAGAAATTCTTTCAAAGGTATAGCTCTTTTAAGCTACCTTACAAAAATAAAATAAACAAGCAAAAAGAAAATAGTGGGTTGATTTTAGACCTTCCTAGAAGGCACTGGGGCTATCCATGCCAAACATTATTCCAGTGTAAATTCAATTTGAATAATCTAGCTTTCATGATCTACCAGAGGAGATTTCAATTCTACATTTGTCCTTTCCCCTGTTTCTGAATCATCTCACCCAAAGAAATTGAGAGTCCTTTACATTTTCATCTTCAAAGTCTGGATTACTTTAATTTTCCATATAGTTTCATTATATCCAAATCAAATTTAATACTAAAAGCAGGAGCACAAGTATAGAGAATGCACTATTTCACATGCTCTGAGCAACCTTTGTCTGGAATTGGGATGGGGAAGGGACATCATTTTACCTTTATTTAAGATATAAAAACCAACATCTATTGAGTATCTGCCATATGTTAATTTATATATTGACATGATCAATTTACATTAAATTATAATCTTTAGAAGATTCTGCAAAGAGGTATTATTATCTCCATTTTTATATGAGAAAAGAGTCTCTGAAAA
>CAUYSK010024136.1:0-43216 GCA_963575035.1 Avahi laniger
GCCCGCCTCGGCCTCCCAGAGAGCTAGGATTACAGGCGTGAGCCACCGCGCCCGGCCTTGTGTATAACTTTTTATATGGACATGTGATTTTATTTTCCTTGGATAAATACCTAAAATTGACTGGGTCATATAGTAAATGTATATTTAACTTTATAAGAAATTGCTAAACTATATTCCAAAATTCTGTACAATGTGACATTCCCACCACCAGCATATGAGAGTTTCAGTTCCCCTACATCCTTGACAACACTTGGTATGATCAGTTGTTTTAATCTTATACATTCCAGTGGATGTGTAGTCGTATCTCATTGCAGTACCAAATGGCTTTATTTGGTGATGTGTAATATAGTCTGATAGAACCCTCTCAACTTCCTTTTTTTAATTGATACATAATAATTCCACATATTTATGGGGTGGATGTGATATTTTGGTGAATGCTTACAATGCATAATGATCAAATCAGTGTATTCAGAATATCTATCACCTCAAACATTTATCATTTCTTTGTATTGGGGACATTTAAGTCTTCTCTTCCAGCTATTTTGAAATATGCAATAAATTCTTGTTAACTATCATCACCCTACTGTGCTATCAAACACTGGAATTTATTCCTTCTATCAACTGTGTGTTTGTATCCATTAACAAACCTCTTGTCACCCCCTCTACCCCTTCCCAGTCTCTGGTAGTCACCAGTCTGCTTTTTACCCGAGTGAGATCCACTTTTTACCTCTCACACTTGAGTGCGATCATGCGGTATTGGTCTTTTTGTGCCTGGCTTAGTTCACTTAACAGAATGTCCTCCAGGCTCATCCATGTTGCTGCGAATGACAGGATTTCATTCTTTTTTATGACCGAATAGTATTCCATTGTGTATATATAATCCCCATTTTCTTTATCTGTTTATCCATTGGTAGACATTTAGGTTGATTCCATATCTTGCTATTATGAATTCAACTTCCTTATTTAAAAAATATTTTTACTTTTAAGAACATTTTGGTTTCCAATTATACTTCAGAACATTTTGAAAAGATTTTAAAAAAATCCTTTCCAAAGTTTTATTTAGAATTTAGCTTTTAGGTTAGCATAAAATAAATTCATTTTTTTTAATCTATTCACTCAGTGAACAAACATTTAAGTACCTATTATATGCTAAGCTCTGTGTTAATAAGGCATTGGCTATACAAACATGGGTTAGATGTTGTTCCTGTTTTGTAAAGTTTGTAGTCTAGGGTGGAGCAGATAAGTTAGACATGTTAAAGTTCGAATTACAATACTTGGAGGTGTGAGCTCAGTGGAAATTTTGGTTTTGACATAAAGTGAGAATAAGAAAAAATAAAAACACTGAGGGATCTCAATATTAAGATATATATATACACAGAGAGGGGAGGCCAAGGAAAGAAAATGAGAAGTAGAAATTAGATATTGGAGGAAACTACGAGAGAGAGAATTTTGAAGATTTCAAGAGAAGAAAGATTCTGGAAGCAGGGCATGACTAACAAATACAAATCTGATGAGAGGGCCACTAAAATGAGACATGAAATGAACCCTTTTGGGTTTGGAAAAGGGAGTCTGTCAGCAATCTTCACATGAGGACTTTCAGTATTGTGATAAGGGTAAGAGTCTTTCATCCAGCAGTAAGCTAGAAATCTTATTGATTTTTAAAAATTAATTCTATAGAAAGTTTTGAATTTTTGTTTCTGTAGGTCACATGTTTTACTTTTACCTGCATTCTCAACATTTCTAATATAAATACAATATTAATTTGTCTTATTTTTAGCTGTGTGTTGCTGACACTCCGGTGTACCACTGACATTTCCTTTCTTTTGTGTCATTCTCTGTTTCCTGAAGCCATTTTTTAGAACCCAAATAGCATTTTAGGAATTTATTTGTTTAGTTTGTTAGAAGCAAACAATAATACTTTGTTCATTTCTTTTCCAATATTTATTCCTAATATTTCTGGTTATATCTAAGTGTACCATCCAGATTCTGAAAAAACTATCCACCGTTTCTGGCAGTCATTGCCATCCTCATTTTGTCCCAGTTTTTAAAAGAATGACTAGGATTTTGGATTGAGTTTGATATTAACCTTTAGGTTAAAAGAATTTTATTCTATCCTATTAAGAAAGTATTTTTTCTTTTTTCAAAATATTTAATTAGGAACAATTGTTGATCTTTCAGTAAATATTTTTCTGGCATTAATTGAAAGTGTGTGTGTGTGCGTGTGTGTGTGTGTGTGTGTGTGTATGTGTGTGTGTGTGTGTGTTTCCCCTCTTCTTTCAGTGTGTTTCAGGCGATGATAGTGGTGTTCATTCAGCCTATGCTCTCTCAGCCATAGATACTTAGGCTTGTCAAGGTACGTACGCGGCCCTGTCCTGGTGGAGGCAGTGTAGGAGTGGGTTTGGACCACTGCTGGCGTCACAAATTATGTTATTCTTCCAAGTCTAGAATCCAGTGTGCCTGCAGTGAGCTCTCAATGCATGTGCCTTCTCCGGAAGCTTGCTCTTTGCTATCTCTGAACAGCTGAGGGTAGCAGATGTGGTTTGTGACTCACCTGTATTCTTTTGGCCCACCGTGGAGGTCTCCTTGGTAGATAATCCCTCCTTCCTCATCAGCCTATGTCTCCCAGAATGAGGGTGGGGTACTTCCTGAAATCTCCTTCACACTTTATTTGAAAAGCTCCCAAACAAGCTACCTGAACCCAATCCTTGTCTCAGAGTTTCCAGTTGAGAAAACATAAACCAAGGCACTAGGCTGCTGTTTTGTTTTCTTGATTGCATATTGATTTCCCGTACAAGTATCAAGTCCTGCCTGGAAGCACATTCATCGGGCTGTAGCTTGAAAACTCTTTCTTTCTTTTTTATTGACCACATTTTCCCTTCCTACCCTCCTCTAACTCTCACCTCTCCCACAAAAACTCACCAACCTGGATGCTGTTTGCAGAAATCTTTCTCCAAAATGGATAGACCACATTTTTACTCCGCATTGCCAGATCATGCTCCTTTGGATATGGGAGGGGGTTGAAATTTGTTGCAGTCCTTTGTACACTAAACTGTCAGAGAGCCTCTAAGTAGGCTAAGGTGATGTGTGTGTTAATCCTACTTGTTTGGCCCCATCCATCCCTGTTTCTTTTCTTCTTTTGCATGGACTCATTAAGTAGAGTATACTCCAGAATGCCTCAAACATGAATTTTCTTATAGAATGATACATTTGGTAATAGATATTTTCTTACTTTAATTGAGCAATTCCTTTATTCTTAGGATAAATTCTATTTGTTCATGGTATTTTAAAAAATTAAATGGTTTACTAAAAATTCTTCATTAGTATTTTCTTTGATTTTTACAGGTATACCCAGTGAAAATGGGTCTATAATTTTATACATTATTTTATTATAATTTGAAATTATATGTTTGCCTAGGGGAACGAATTAGGTAGTGTTCCACCTTCTACAATGTTACACAAGGGTTTAATTTTTAAAATTAACTCTTCGTTTGGACACAAAAAATGTAGCATGAAATCTAATTTGCTGCATGTATTCATTTCAAGTGTTTTGAAAATGTTCCGTATTTCTACTTTAGTCTACTTGAAAAAAAATTTTTGTTATATCAATTTTTATGTAACTTTTTAGATATAATTAGGATAATGAAATGACTCCATTGACTGTACCACAAAGATACTGAATATAAGTGTCTCCCATACATAATAGTAGAACATCATGGAGTTGTGGGAAAGTTGCTGCCGAATGAAATTTCTCAGTCCTTAGATCTTAGTCATTGCTAAGTCATGTTGACATCATTAAAAATCAGTTGATTCTTTAATCATCTTCATCCTTTGAATCTTCTGCTTTTTGCTTTAACCATTTGATTCACTTCTAATAAGGCCTTTATTGGAAACTGTTGGCTTATATTATTATCTTATTCTACAAAAACTAACTCTTCAGATCCTTCTATGTCAGATGCATGAACAACAACAAAAAAATGACCTTAGCATGCTTTTGAGAAGGTTCTCATAGTGGAACAATAAGAAATGCATGGACCACTGATTTGTTGGAGCAAGGTTCAAAAAGGATGCTTGCATTACTCACTTGCAGCAAGGAAGCAGATGTTTTGCCTTCTTATGGAAGAACGATGTTTCATGGCTAGTTGAGAGTGACTTCACTTCACCAAAAATATGCAGTACAATGCTAGTAATAAAATATTCTGTTTGATTTATGTTAGCATAAAATCATAAGGCTGGATTATAACAAAAATTGTCATTTTTATAGTTTAAAGATAGTCGAATGTGTAAACATCTTAGTAAGATTCAACCTAATATTATTTCTTTTCTGAATGAGAAAACTGGGGACTAGGAAGGTTATGTTACTTCTCAGGTCACATGGAACTGGAATTTGGAGCGATATATGTTAACTTATATTTTTAAACTTCCAAACATGAAATCTTGGAGAGAAATTTTGGCATACTGATATTATTTTGATAAAACCATTCTTGCTTTTGTAACAGCTAATAGTTGAAGGTAAATTAGGAAAAAGTAAAAAATTGGTGCTAATTCCAGCGCTTAAGAAATTTTTTGTAGATTAGTAATCCTCATTAAATTAGATGGTATAGAGTTTATGCTTTATATATTTAAAAATTATGTTTTTTTCTATCTGATCCTAGATTTAGATATCAATTACTATAAATTTTGTCACAAATATAGTAAATGTACTAATTCATCTCTTTCTGTCTCTTTTTCTTGATTTCTTTCTTCTTCCTTCTTCCTGTCCTTCGTTCCTTCCCTTCCCCCCTCCTTCCCTGTATCTCCCCTTCCTTCCTTTCCTCGCTCCCTCCCTCCCTCCTTCCTTTGCTCTATTTTGGGTATGTGTTTAAAGCATTCTTTAATTGATAGTTTATTTATTTTCACTTTTTTTCTTTTTACAGAAAAAGCATTTAAATCTAAAGCTATAATTTTAAGCACTACTTTGATTGGATCCCCCGGGAACTCAAATGAAGTTTTCTAAACAGCACGTTATTATGTATTCAATTTTCTCTTGACCAAGTTATTATTTACAAAAGTACTTTTAAATTTCTCAGTGTGTGGTATTTGATGTTTATTTAAACTTATGCAATTAATTTAAAAATTCTACATATTCTATTTATAATTTAAAAAGTGGTATAATTACATAGAAAATTGTGCAGAAAGATAAAAAAGCAAATTTCATCAGGTTAAAATAATTATTTAGGTCCATTTGGAAAATTTTTATAATCTTTTCCCACACACATACTTATTTTTGTGTAATTGTACAAATATTTTTAAAAATGTATATTGTTTATCTTAATGTATTTCTGCCAATTGCTTCAAAAAGATAGAAGTTTGTTCATTTATCATTTATGCCATAACATTTTCCATATTGCTTGCATAAGCGTATATGATTATTAATTCTGTTGGAATGCATAATATTCTAATGATTGAGTGTGGTAAAACTCAATTTTTTTATCATTGGGTATTTAATTTATTTCTTTTTGGCGGCTATGATAAATATGCTCAGTTGAATTTATAATTTTTTCCCTGTTTTGAATTATTTTCTTAAGACATATTTACATAAATGGCATAGAAAATATGAATATTTTTATGACTTGTGGTATAATGACAATTTGCTTCCCTAAAGTGTTGGAGCATTTAAAAATACAACCAGCAATGTGTGAGAATACCCATTTCTTTATTCCCTTGCCAGTGTGAGATATTATAATTTTGAACCATTTTTTCATAATAAAAGAGATTTAAAAGGGAAATGTGTTTTAATTTGCATTTACTTTAATTTTTTCATAAAAATGCTTATATGTCTCATTTTACAATTTTTTGAACCATTTGGTCATGTCATTTGACCCTTTTACGTAGTTTCCTGGCAAAACATATGTCATAGCTGACTTTAATATTTATTAGTAAAACATTAATGTACTTTGCTTATTCACATACTATATTTTATCTCCTCAGATACAACTCTTAATGAGTTCATTGATCAGAATGGTGAAAGCAATATTTGGTGTTTGTTATTCAGCATAGACTTTAGAAGACATATTCAACACAACAAACACATTCTGTTTCATTAAATACATCCATGCACTACATTAAGTTCACAGTACATGTTGTCAAAATTATAAGGTTAATCTCCAAAATAGCCAGAAAAATACAAAAGTCACCCAAATAACCAGAAAACCATACTCATCACCACTCAACTGTCACTCCTTGGTGTCAACATTTATGAATTAATCAGTGGTTTTCATCAGATTACCAGTTGCTTTTCTGGATTGATTACATGAAAACCACACCTATCTGAATTTGGGGAAATATATATATATATTTTAATTAACAGATAGAAAAGGAAAGATGGCCCAGTGCTGGCTCCAAGCAATCTCCACCCGGAGCTCTTCCTCCTGAAAGTCTGGGGTTAGAAGGTCTCCTGGGGTAATGAGGTGAGACCACCTAGACCAGGGCGTGTTGTATCAAAAAGAAATCCTTGTACCCGAGATGAGGTCTTGCTCTTTGGCAGAGCATAAAATCTCAGTGGTTACAGTCTAGGCTGGCGGCTTTCTCTTGTTCTTTTGGAACTCGGTCTCCGGCTGCACCGCTAATTCCCCTCTCCCCACCTCCTTCGGAGGCAGAATCTGCCTCCAGCTCTTCCCTTCACATTCAGTTTGCCCTGTGGATTGTGGAAGGGAGTGTAGCCAGGGAGACCAATTTCCATCTGGACTCTGGCCCAACCTGTAAGAGACCTCTTGGTGTTGTGAGAATGAATTTAGGTTCACAAAGTGCTTAGAACAGTGCCTGGCACAAAGTCAACTCTTAATAAATGGAAGCTATTATCTTCTATATATAGGTTAGTTCTACTTCTCAAGTTCTCCCTGGATGAAGTTTTCATATGATCACCAATGGTTGCTTGTTAGAAATTGTTGCAATAAAATAAAAAGCATGCCCAGTTGAACTGTGTGCTTAATGTGTACAATATATTTTTAACTATCAGTTTTCCTTTTAATTTGAACCTTTTGAGTTATTTTTTCTTTTCTTTACTAAAAGCAGAAGGAAAAGCAATATTCTTCATCATCAGTTCTAAATACTGTAATCAAGAGTGAGAATCCTATTAGAATAGAATAGTGCATATTTTAACTTTAGATCCTGTAGATTGTCTAGGTATTTACATAAACAATAATATCTAAAACTTATGTAGAACTTGTGCCAAGCAGAGTTGTAAGTGCTTCACCTATATTAACTCATCAGTCTTTTAATTCACTCCTGTAAAGTTAGCAGAATTTTTTTTTTAATTTTATGACTTAGAAAACTGAGTACCATGGCCAGAGCCGTTAAGCAGGTTATAGCATGTCTGGAATTCAAACCAAGATATGTATTTTTAAGAATCTATATGAATGAAATCCCCATTTTCGAAATTAAAAAGTTCTGACAAAATCGGGTAAATGCAAATTAAAATAATAACCAGATACTTTTTTGTTGTTATTGTTGTTGAGACAGTTTCTTGCTCTGTCACCAGGATTAGAGTGCAATGGTGTCATTACAGCTCACTGCAACCTCAAATTCCTGGGCTCAAATCATCCTCCTGCCTCAGCCTCCCGAGTAGCTGGGACTGCAGGTGTGCACCACCACACCTGGCTAATTTTTCTATTTTTTGTAGAGATGGGGGGGGCCTCATTTTTGCTCAGGCTGATCTCGAACTCCTGATGTCAAGCGATCCTCCCGCCTTGGCCTCCCAAAGTGCTAGGACTACAGTTGTGAATCACTGTGCCCAGCCCCAGATACTATCTTAAATCTATCAGGATAATAATTTTGAAGTTACAACAACACTCAGTGATGGCAAGAATGTGGATCATAGGGAACTCACAAGCACTCTGGGAGTGTGAAAAGGAGTACAGCCACTTTGTAGAGCAATTTGGCAGCATCTGGTGAAGGTGAAAATATGTATGAATACTCTGAAGACCAGGCAACTTCACTCACAGGTAAATACCCTAAAGAGACTGTTGCACATGTGTTTAAGATTGTGCATAACAGGCCGGGGGCAGTGGCTCACTCCTGTAATCCCAGCACTCTGGGAGGCCAAGGTGGGAGGATCACTTGACACCAGGAGTTTGAGACCAGCCTGAGCAAGATTGAGACCCTGTCTCTACAAAATATGGAAAAATTAGCCAGGCATGGTGGTGCACACCTGTAGTCCCCACTACTCGGGAGGCTGAGGCAGGAGGATCGCTTGAGCCTGGGAGTTTGAGGTTGTAGTGAGCTATGATGACATCACTGCACTCTAACTGGGGTGACAGAGTAAGACTCTGTCTCAAAAAAAAAAAATAATGTGTATAACAACATTGCCTATAAGAGAAAAATATTTGAAACAGTGTAAATGTTTTTGTTGGAATGGATAATTAAATTTTGTTGTACAATACAATACAGTAAATAGAGGTTAAAAGGAATGAGTTAGAACTGCGTGTCTCATGCTTTTGGATAAATCTCAAAGACAGGTTGCAGAGCATCAAAGAAAGCAAATTACAGAATAATACATACAGTAGATATGACACCATTATAGAAAAATCTATAGTATTAATTACTACACTCTACTGTTTCCAAAAAACATCTAGTGAAAGCATGGTTGGACTTCGAAAATGACTTTTATGACTCATCCATGCTGATGGGCAATACTATAATCTTATAGTGATGGAAGATCCCAGTGATTAATAAATATTAATAAGTGAAAAGAAGAAGTTGGATATGAATTCATCTATGTATATATAATAAAATAGACAATATGTAGCACTTATGTATGTGTGTGAATGCATGTTTATATGTGTGTATAATACATATATATTTAAGGATATAAAATATTAAGAATAGGTTAGACTGTGTGTTTTACTTTTTATATGTTCTAATGAGATATATTAACTTGTACTCAGAGATAATGTAGGTTCAGTTCTAGATCACCACAGTAAAGTTAATATTGCAATAAACTAAGTCACATACATTTTTGGTTTCCAAGTGCATAGAAAAGTTTTGTTTACACTGTAGTACTATGGTCTATTAAGGGTGCAATAGCATTATATCTAAAATGTACACACTTCATTGCTAAATGTGTTTTTGCTGGTAGCAATATTTTATGCTAATATTTTTATTAACATAAATAATATTATTTATGCTAATGGATGCTGACTGGATCAGGCTGGTTATTGCTGAAGACTGGAATGGCTGTGACAATTTCTTAAAATAAGACAACAGTGAAGTTTGCTACATCAATTGACTCTTTCGTGAAAGATTTCTCTGTAGCACGTGATGTTGTCTTACATTAAAACTTCTTTCGGAATTGGAGTCAGTCCTCTCAAAACCCTGCCATTGCTTTATCAACTCAGTTTACATAATATTCCAAATCCTATGTTGTCATTTCAACAGTGTTCATAGGTGTCTTCACTACAAGTAGATTTCGTCTCAGGAAACCACAATCTTTGCTCATCCACACGAAGCAACTCCTCGTCCATGCAGGTTTGATCATGAGATTGCAGCACTTCAGTCACATCTTTAGGATACGCTTGTAATTCTAGTTCTCTTGTTACTTCCACAACATCTGCTGTTACTTCCTCCACTGAAGTCTTTATTTGTTTTCTTATGACCAAATAATGGTTAAACATGATTTTTTTTCTTTTCGTTTTAACTGCTTACTGCCAAAAGGGTTTATTGCTAAGTAAAAAAAAAAATTTTATCAAACAGTGAAATAAATAGTTGTAGATTATACTATTCTACAACTGACAAAAACTGTGGTGATAGAGTTAAGTCTCTCCCTACTCCACGGCCAAACTGCTCAGCCTCCATTTCCCCATACATAAGCTGCAAAAGTTTAACCTTTACTTTTCCAGGTTCTCACTGACCCTACTGATGGGCATTCTGGTGGCTTCTTGCATCACACGAGCTGCAGAACAGGCTTCTTCGCCATTGTCTGCCACAGCAACTGGCCTACAGGGGCAGCAATGTTGGATGCATCTGTCAATGCTAAGACTGGCAGGCGTTGGCTGACCACAGCTGCTGACTGGAGAGCATATCATTTCATCAGAGAACCAATAAGCTGTTCTTGAAAGCAAGGAATTAGTTATGGTGCACCTGGAAAATACTGGGAACAGAAGGATGGGTTTCAGTCTTTCAGATTTGCCCACTTGTTAAAGGAGAACTCTGTTGACTGCATGTGGGTTTCACACAGTTTAGATGAGACCCTGGCAGAAGCTGGAAGTACGAAGTGAAAATCCATCAAAAGCATTCTGACTTATCTAATTGCAACTATTCATAATGATTCTTCATTAAAAAATAACTTCCAGAACAAGTGCTAAACCAGCTGGGTTTCTTCACAACAGTGACAAACCAGGACTCTTTTGGGCAAAGAGTGTGTATCATTACTCTACTTATGATTAGTTACGGGTCTAGCGGTTCCCACATTTGGGCATTTCTACCAGTGTATATGCCTTTTAGCTGACTAATGGCATTCCCTGGTTATTTCTCTTCTTGAATTGATTTCTGATGTTATTGCATATCTTTAATTTACACCTTTTAAAAACTCTTGGTTTTCATTATTTCCTTAAATAAGCCTGCAAGATCTTTGCAGCCTCAAGACTGCCCTGCTAGTCAAACCTCATCGTAATGAACAGGCAGCCTGGTTTCCCGGCCAACAAAGATGCATACACTGAGGGCTTTTGAATATTAATATTTGCAAGCACCTCTGGGGCCTAATAGGCACACGTACAGAAGACGTCTCCAGGTTCTTAAATATAATGCTGAAGGTCCAAATTTCTTTCATTAGCATACCACAAAACTTTCAGAATTTCTTATGAAGAGGAATCTCTATTTACAAAATAAACTTTGAAGCGATTTGAGGAAAAAATGAAGACCTTCTGAGCCAAATATTTAAGATATTTCCCTCTTGTATCCAAGAACATCATCCATAATTAAGTCTCTTAACGTTTCCTTAAATCTTAGAAAAAGTGAGTGGAATACACTTCTAAATTCCTAATCCCGCGGATGGCGTGCCAGAGAATCACAGCTGTCTCTGCACATTGTGGATAGTCAAGTCCCTGACGCTAAAAGAAAGGGTCTAGCATTTGGAGGCTCTATGGGAGGCATTGATAAATTTTTCCCTTCTTCTATTCCAAATATGTAATACTGCACAGGTCTGCTACTATTTAAATATGGGGGGGAAAAAAGGTAGCAGGAATCAGCTTGTATTGATGAGATTTATTTAATCTTAGAATGCTGGTTTACACTTCCTAATATTGTAACTGCCCAGATAAAGACTCCCTTTCTCCACAAGGCAAGGACTGAAGAGGAAGATGATGCTTATCCAAGAACTTAAGTGTCAAAGACTTTCCTTCAGGGGTCTTTTTGTGTTTGCTAATCTTTCTAGAAAAAGAGTTTTGTTTTCCTTCTAAAACTGCAAATGGTGAGTGGAATAAAACCCTTTTTAGGACTGAATTTTTGTTCTGTGTTTTTCCCTCCCCCTGAAAAAGCTTTCACTGTTCATTCGCTCCTTTATTCAGTTGTTCATTATTTTTTCATCCACTTTTACTCGTGGTACACCTCCTTCTTCCCAACCACAGGAATGAGTGAGTTACAGTCTCTGTTCTCAGAGTCATAGTTTTGCGGAGAGCCGGGGCAAGTAGGTACGAATTGGGCTTGACCTAACACAATGATAAGGCTTGGCAAATATTTGGTTACCATTATCCGTGTCCAAAATTAATTTAGAACACTATAGCTTTGCTGCTTCTAGAATAGGACTATGTAGACTGATAGTAGTACCTGTACAATCTTTTTCACTTTCAATATCACGAGAATCCCATCAGACTCTTGTTTGAGAATAAACTTTATTAAAAATATGGAATTTTAAGAGTCCTCGGGGAATCTTTGGATGAAAAAACCCCAATTTATATAGTAGTGGTTTCGCCCTTGCCCTTTAAGTGATGTCTACAATTCCTATGGGGACTTGTAGCTACCCATTGTTCGATATTAAGCATCTTTCTTTAATGGAAATCCCACATTTAATAATAATTGAATAAAGAAAAGCACACACTTGATTCCATGAAAAAGCTTTTTGACAAATATAGTATATTGTCCAACTTAAATGCTGTAAGGATTGAATTTTTGCGTACACTAAATGTCGCTTGGGGAAATCAATGAGGAATATCTCACAAGCAGAAACCCTGCTTTGGTGACTTGGCCCTAGTTTACACCCTCTGTTTCCTGTCCATCCCCCCAAGGAGCTGACCCAGAGGAAAGCGGTGATCACTAACCCTACCTCCAGTGGGGTGTTCCATATAAGGAATAAATGTGATAATATGCCATCCTTGTGTTCATTTCTGGTATTTTCATTTATGTATGAACTTATCCATTGACTACAAATTCTTCAAGAGCAGGGACAGCAACTTTGATTTATTTTACATCTCACTTAATAAATTCCAAAGAGAACATTAAAAACAAGCCAAGATCTTCAATATTCAGACAAGTGCTTTTACGTTTAACTTGTGCTTCCTTTTCCTATTTACAACCTTTCCCTTCCCTCAAATCTCAGAAATTTGTTAAAGTTTATTATTTAAAAGCTTAAGTCAAAATTTTACCAGCTCACCTATCAAAAAGTACTGAATCACCTAAATAAAAGTTTGAAATATTTCAAAAAACTGCGAAAGACAGCAATTATTTCACAGTTAAGGGGCATTTCAAAATCACCAACAAGATATAGGCCTAGGAATAGTTTACAGCTTTGATCAATTCTCTTTCTATTTGCTTAAAAGTAAGTGTCAGACTTATTATAATGCTTTTAAAAGGCAGACAATAATTGATATTTTATTGAAAAGAAAACCTTGTAAGCAATCTTATTTTACTTAGAAAATAATAATTGTCCTGAAATTCAATTTAACGCTATAATTATAGTCAGAATGCTTTATTTGAAATTGTAGACTCAGTAAAAATTAAGATTTCACTTTCACACACTCATTATTTCTTACTTTAAAAAATAAAACAAAAGCTGCCCTCAAATATAATGAAGCCACTACAGAAGAAATGGGGGTAATCAATTTCTAATATATAACACCACGGTAATGAAATGAGCTATAATTTAAATAAAAGCATCTTCTGTTAGGACGGCAAAAATGCAAAGAATGCATTTTACTAGCATCTCATTTCTCTCACAGCCAGAAAGATGGAGCTAATGAATAGACTATAAAGGTTAATAACAATCCCATTTTGTCTCCACCATTTCTTCCCTCAAAACGTACAGTCATATTTTGATGAAGTCTTCTTGCCCCTTGAAAAAACAATTTCAATGTAACTTTAAGGATAAATCAGTTTCTCTAGACAAGAAAATAGTATGATTTGGTTAAAAAAAAAGCACTTCATAGCCTGGATTAATTTAATTTGGTTTGA
This sequence comes from Avahi laniger, assembly GCA_963575035.1. NCBI lineage: Eukaryota > Metazoa > Chordata > Mammalia > Primates > Indriidae > Avahi > Avahi laniger. Next base: position 13,417 of record CAUYSK010024136.1, read on the forward strand.
TTTCTATCACTGAAGAGTATATGTCACTTAACTTTCATAATCAATGAACCCAAGTTTCTTCATCCAAAGAAAAGAAGTTTCGAGTGTTAGATCGATAAGACATGTGACTACGAATGTCATGATTACTGAAGTGAATGAGGTTGCCTTGGAGCTCACAAACAATGCGTTTTAGGAACATGTTTATTTTTTGGCAAAGATAAGAGATCCCGGTCTTTTCACACACCTTTTTGTGGCTTCTCTAGTATATTTCCCACAGTGATTATTCCAAACATCCCCTCCTCATTAGCTTTCGATTGCATATTTCTTCCATGTTCTGAGCAAATTACCTTAGCTTCTTTATTAGTAAGAATATAAATTATTTGGTTAGGAGGTTACTAAATTTTCTCGCGTTTTATTCTTGGAGAATTTTTTGTTTGACATCTCTTTGACTGGTCTTCTTTCTTCACAAAAGAAAAAAAATTAGAGTAGTGTAGAGGAAAGACCAGACATTTTAGAGCCTGCTAAACTTGGGGAGTTGATAATTCAACTCTGCAAGCTTTAGTTTCCCCATTTTTAAAATGGGCATAATGACACCCACTTCACCAGACTGCTGCGAGGTGCCTTATGTCATTGCTTAGTAAAATGTCTAACGTATAGCTGGTGCAAAATAAATAGTAACTCTTAGGAAAGTAAAACATCCCCTCTTTTTTTTTTTAATGTGCAAATCTCTCCATTTCTTTTTCCTCCTTTCTTTCTTTGGCATCTTAAATCTTTCTCCCGCCCCTGGTTTCTTCCTTTGCCTTTAGACACTCGGAGGCCTTGCTCCATCTTCCCAACAGCCTCCCCCTCTGATCTTGCTGACCGATCAAAAGCCATCCTCCTGCTTTGCTGCCTGCCTTCTCCAGCATGTCAGCAGCTACTGCCTCTAGTTCTTCCTCCCCATTCGCCTTTACCTCCCTGCAATCTGCCTTCTTTCCTCAGAACACCTCAGAAACTGCACTTTCAAAGGTTTCTAGCAACCTATTAAATGCCAAACTAAATGACCTTTTCTCTGTCCTCTGTCTCTTTAGAAGGAGAACACTTACCTTCTGGAAGCAATCTTATTTCTCGATGAATAAGTGACTCCCTTGGAATTTGTGGCAATTCTAGACAATGCAAAATGTGTATGTATATATATTTTATATATATATTTATTTCACATATATAAAATATATATTTCAATATATATTTCAACATATATATATTTCAATATATATTTCATTACAATTTCAACTTCTGTCAAAAAAAGTTTTTGGAGTGGAAATGAGCATACATTTTAGTGTAGAGTATGTACTAGACTAGCATTGTCACTGATACTCTCCTCCCTCCCACTCAGACCTCTTTTTATATCCTTGACTTGACTGAAGAGTCCAACAGTTGTGGAGATGGTTCTTAAAAACTCCCTTTGAAAATCTGCTCTTGTTGACATAGGATCTCACTCTGGAAGGTCAATGTAATTGCATGTTCATACCTGGCAAAAACCTTATTTTTTAAAAAAATCTGTTGTACACACCTACCTGCATATATTGTAGACATCTTTTCAGGTTATTATATTCTTATCCTTTTCTAAGAGAGGATACCAGGGCTAAGAGGTGTTAAGGGTCTTGCTTGAATGCATGCAACTAGAGTAAGTTGTGAAACTGGAATTTAACCCTAGGTCTGCCTGATGTCAAAGCCTATGTCTGCACACTGACCGCAATGTATCTCTTTCCTACATTTATGTGGCATCTCCCAGCTTCTCAGAAAATGCCCCAAGATCACAGACAGTAAAACTTCAAGTGAAGATATAGATAGTTTACAATTTTTGTTTAATGTTATCACATCTCTAGCACAGGACCACAGATGTTGACAAATTCACAGGAAATATGTAAATCCAGATGGCTACAAAATTACTTTCCCTGTCTGTATAGGTAAGATATAAGAGTGAACAGATGTGACTTCCGCTTAGGAGAGGTTGTGACCTCTGGATTTTCTCATTCATTCATGTACTGAATCATTCCATGGTATTATTAATAACTGAGCACTCTGCCCTAGCAGTGAACAAGGAAGACAAAATCCATCATCGAGTTTATTCTTCTGCTGGGAGAGATGAATACATACAAGAGAATTTCAGGCTGTAACAAAGTTAGAGATCTATAAATCAAGGTAATGGGGTTGTATGTGACCGGGATGTTAGTTTGAGCTCATACCTGAAGGGCGACAAGGAGCCAGCCATGTCATAAGTCAAGGGAAGAATCTTACAGTCGAAGGTACAGGGAGAGCCGTATTTGGGACTGGAGGGCACGTGGCCTCCTCTAGCAATTTTTAGACGGTGAGTTCAGGGCTCTTGGCTGCAGATGGTCCATGGTGGATCCTTGGCTTGAGCCTCATGGGCAGGTCCCTATGTTGGCTTCCATCGTGTTCTCTGTGGCCTCCAGTCCAAACCCCTGGGGTGGCGGGGGTGTTCACAGGCGTCCTCTCCCCTGTGCATCCCACCCCTGCACACAGGACAGGCACCCTGTCCACCCCAACCACTTTGCTGTCACACCTAAGTAAAACGCCCATCCTTCTCCTTGGTCTCCTGCAGTAATTCACAGCGGTTTTCATGGCATATGTTAACATCTCCATGTTTCAGATTGAAATCTGATGCGTAAAGGTGGCACAGGGATAGGCTTTTCCTGACTGGAGTCCCAGTTCTACTTGCTTAGTATTTCAGAGATAGTGTCTACAAAGAGATTTTTTTTTTACATATTGTGGCAGGTGGAATTCCAAGATGGACCCCCAAGATTCCTGACCCCTAGAATCTTCTTCCAGTTATTCAATCAAATACTAATCTAGGAACTTCCAAGAAAGGAGTTTGCAGATATAATCAAGGTTCCAAATCAGTTGATCTTAAGACCTAGAGATGGTCTGGGTGAGCCTGACTGAGTCACACAAAACCTTTGAAAGAAAAGGCTGTTCTCTGGCTGGTCGGAGACAGAAAGTCAGAGAAACGTGCTTGGGCTGGTCTGGAAGAAAGTGAGGAAACGAATCCTGTCAACACCGGTGAGTTTGGGCAAGGACCCCAAACCCCAGGTGAGGGCTGCACACCTGGCCAACATCTTCATTTTGGTCTGATGAGATCTGGAGTGGAAAATTCAGCTCCACAGTGCCCAGACTTCTTACCCACAGAAATGGCGAGGGAATACATTTGCATTGTTTTAAGTCACTATTGCTGGTAATTTGTTATTCAGCAATAAAAAACTAAAATACATACACTATTCACGGATTTTTGGGGTCAGATGATGCAAAGGAAACTATTATGGCTTTGAAGAGGAGATTCCAAAACAAGTGTCCAGCTCAGGAATCTATTAGATGTCCCAAGAGTGATTTGAAATCACAGATAAAATCAATGATGTGATCATCTGTGGACAGCACATGGATCCCTTTCAGACTCATTCTTTATCTTTTTATATTTCCCTTATTCCTACAAATATCTGAATGCAAATAAGATCATTCTATCACAAATAATATACTTGTTCTTATGCTCACGACAAATCCCCTTATTATTAGGATGCCTGTATTGTTAGGACCACACCTCTGTGCTCTCAAGTCCAAGGGTCTATTTAAGCATTGGCAAATTAGCATTCATGGCATCCTTCAGGAAAATGATAACAGTCAGCATACGAAAGATAATATGGCAGCACACACATAGATTTCCTGATGACTTGCACAATTATAAACATTTAGCTTGATAACCTGTAAAATTATAAAGTAGCAAGTAAAAATATGAAATAATTCTGAGTGAAGGAGAGCCATTAAATACTTACACCAATTCTCCTCATCTTTATTAGCCGTCATAGCACAGTGTGAAATGGCTGTTTGGCAAAGATGCGGTTCATTTGATCAGTGGAGGATACCAGCCTCAGATGCAAAAACTACAGATTTCACTGAACAAACAGATACATTTGCAGCAGCATCAGAACGCTGAAATGTAAAAGGTGTGTCTTACACCAATGTTCATTTTGGGGGAGCTGCAAGGAGCTTCCATAGAATGTTGAAAATATACTGAGTGTTGTCAGGAAACAGCATCTTTCTCAAGGTTTTTCCAAGTTGCTTTCAGTAGCCGAGGTGCATGAGAACACATTGGCTCCTGTTTTTGCCATGAGAAATTGGAAAGCAGCCTTGAAAGTGTGGAAAATATCATCTGGGTGATGGTCAGCTGGGCCACGTCCACATCAGGAAAAGGAAGCAGACCTGGGACAATTATCTAGCAAAGTCAACCAAGGAGGCAAGCCAAACCAGGTGACCCAGACTTGAAATGAATAGCTTCCCGAGTAATTTGTACTGCAAGTCAGTCAGTGCTTGAACAGAATAGATATAAAAAGCAGATTCTAAAGCTCCATAATAAAATATCTGAGAGTATTTTAGCAATTATCCAATACAATCTATATCCTGATGAATGTCGAAAACTTCCAGGACCTGATCATATACTTACAATGCCTCCCTCCCCATTTATTGACTGTGGTTTAACCTAGAAAACAAAATGCTAAATTTAAAGCTTTGTTCAAACCTAAACTTTAATTTTATATAATTGAACGCGTCCATTTTCTCTGACAGTGCACTTGTACATTTTAGTATTGTACTTCGCTGAAAAGTGCCTCGGTTGTGTAAGTGACTGTATTCTCTCCAGATCTCAAGCCCAGTCAATAAGACGAATGAATTTCTCGAACTCATTTAGTGCCTTGTCTATAATACTCCTATTACTAAGTCCCCATGTAACCTGGAGACTTTTCATCAGGGGCAGCCTCAGGAATGAACAAGCAAGGAGAAAATACAGCCTCTTTCCTTGGCACTTCATGTTGTACCCGATGCTAGATGCTCCCTTCAGGCTGGGATTGAAAGTAGGTCTTCCTGCATGGCCCTCTTAAGATGCCTTTTCTGAAAACACCATCCTTTGAAAAAGCGCTTCTACATTATAGCTGAAAGGCCTGTGAATTAGAAAAGGGCAAAGCTAAACTCGAAGATCTAGTTCCATCCTAACCTTTAGGATTGCCTCTGTATTTCCAAACCAGTTAACTCTATTCCCTTTTCTACCTGGACATTTCGATGGAAAATAGTTTTGGCTGGTTTCCTGTTCCTTGTGCACAAGGCCTAAGGGATAGTATCTTGACATAGGCCAAGAGTAATTGAAAGAGTAAACCCTAAGCTGAGGTTCTGTGTTAGGTTGCCAAAAAGAATGGATTAATTCAGTTGGGTCCACTAGAATGATTTCCCCAGAAATCTAAAACTTTTCTTGTATAAAAATTCAAGCCCAGGCCGGGCGCGGTGGCTCATGCTGTAATCCTAGCTCTCTGGGAGGCCGAGGCCGGTGGATTGTTTGAGCTCAGGAGTTCGAGATCAGCCTGAGCAAGAGCGAGACCCCGTCTCTACCAAAAATAGAAAGAAATTAATTGGACAGCCAAAAATACATAGAAAAAAATTAGCCGGGCATGGTGGCACATGCCTGTAGTCCCAGCTACTTGGGAGGCTGAGGCAGGAGGATTGCTTGAGCCCAGGAGTCTGAGGTTGCTGTGAACTAGGCTGACACCACGGCACTCACTCTAGCCAGGGCAACAAAGTGAGACTCTGTCTCAAAAAAAAAAAAAAAAAATTCAAGCCCAAAGAGTCTCCTGCCACAAAGAAAAACAATATGGATTTTAATATGATTTATGATGGGAGAGATATACATCTGATCAGATGCATCAGGATGAACCAGCTACTCTCTGAGTATATGCAGGCTGCATTTATTTATTTTTAAAAATTTATTATTTCAGAATATTACAGAGGTACAAATGTTTTGGTTACATAAATTGCTTTTGTACCATTTGAGTCAAAGTTATGTGTGCCTATCCCCCACAGAGTGTGCACCGTACCCGTTAAGTGTGAATTTACCACCTGCGCCCCCCACCCCCCACCCCAACAGGCTGCATGTAAATGGAAGAATTACCTGCTAGAATTACCTAGTGGTCAAATTTGACCAAAGCACCTCATGATAGTTTCAGATGTCAAGTTGCTGGAGCACACTTGATCAGCAATGGTCCCTGGTTCACACATCCACACAGGGTTTGAGACGGCCTTAATCTCATACTCCTGAGTTTTAAGGCGTCTGTAATCCCTTTAAAACTGTAAGCAAATTTTTGTGTCTTGGTGCAAACATGGAATTTTTGGGTGCTTAGGTTTTTTTGTTTTTGTTTTTTTTTTTGACAGAATCTCGCTCTGTGGCCAGGGCTAGAGTGCCATGTCATCAGCCTAGCTCACAGCAACCTCAAACTCCTAGACTCAAGCGGTCTTCCTGACTCGGTCTCCCGGGTAGCTAGGACTACAGGCATATGCCACCATGCTTGGCTAATTTTTTCTATTTTTAGTTGAGACAAGGTCTTGTTCTTGCTCAGGCTGGTCTCGAACTCCTGAGCTCAAGCGATCTTCCCACCTCAGCCTCCCAGAGTGCTAGGATTACAGGCGTGAGCCACCGCACCCAGCCTGAGTGCTTAGTTTTCGTAAAATTCTCAAAGAGGACAATTGATCTTAAATGTTTAAATATTTTCAAATTTTTTATGAGTTTATACACAGGCAAAAATACAGTATTTTAACAGATGAAATATCAATGCTAGTCTTTTTTTTATTCCCCTCCAATCTTTCTACCTTCACCTGTATTATCTTTTGTTACTCCCCATTGTTCTTCTAGGTAATCCACATTAACAGCCTGATGTGTAATATTCTGTGCTTTTCTCAATACTCGTATTATCACATGTAAAAGTTGCATATTCGTACATATGAATGTATATGCATATATTTGAATTTATAGAGTATTTTTGGTTTATTGTTTAAAAATTTGTCTTAAACACACTCTATTTTATTTTTCTTATTCAATAATCTATAATGGAAATTATTCTAAGTAAACTGGTATAGAAACCAGTTTGTTCTTTTTATTGGCCACATGGTATTTAAGGCACTGATGTGACATTACAGTCATCTGTCACTTAACAGTGGAGACACACTCTTAGAAATGCATTGTTAGGCAACTTTGTCATTGTGTGAACGTCACAGAGTGTACTTAAACAAAGCTACATGGTACAGTCTCCTACACACCTACGCTATATGGTACAGCCTATCGCTCCTAGGATACAGACCTGTACAGCGTGTGACTGTACTCAATGCTGTAGGCAACTGCAATACATTTCCAGGAGAAAGCATGTTTTAAAATTTAATAGATGCTGTCAGTGAAGCTAAGGGTACATTTTCACCAGCATTATATGAGAGTACTCTTTCACCTTCCCACAATAGGTTTAATGTTCCTTTTAAGTTTTTATGTGCCTGAGGTCTATAAAGTAATATTTCATTTTTAATTGAGTTTGCATTTTCCAACTACTAGTGGATTTAAGCATCTTGTAAAAGATCTACTGGTCGTTTAGAGTTGCATTTCTAGGACTTTCCTGGTCATACATTTTGCCCATTTTCCTATTGATTTCTGTTGCCTTTTTCACACTCCTTTTACAGGTCTTTATTCATTACAGCTTATTTAACCACCTAAGTCGTCATTTGCAGAAAAAAGTACCAAAATTATTTTCCAAATATTTTGAATTTTTATGATGTCTTTTGGTACAATTTAATGTTCTGAAAATACAATTAATATGTCTTTTTTAGTTTTACTGGGAATTTTTAGTCCCAGTTTTTAGTCCCTTCTAGAGTCTAGAAGTCTTCCCGAACCCAAAGAATGTATTTATCACAAATCTTCGGGATAAAAGCTTTACAAGTTTTTATAGAAAATACTTGGAGACTGAAAGTTTAGGTGGGGATACTGTCTATCTATTTATCATGAAGGCTTACTCTGTAAACTGTGTCATTTTATTAAAGAGTTATAATAACTTGCAAACAGTTTTATCCCAAATGTATTACCACAATCAAAAATTTACCGTAAAAAGCTCACTTATGCTCCAGTGAAAAGGTAAGCTTTGCCCCAGTCCTGGTGAGGGCTTCCCAAGGATGCTGTGTTATAAAATCTCGTCGGATCTAGTCTTTTGCTGGCATTTTAAAAACCTAATGAGTGCCAGTATTGTCACCTCTCTGCACTTTGCCTGCAGTTTTGCCCTGCGTGGGTCTCAGTGTTTGCTTCTGCCGGGATTCTGGGAATATGATTTAGAAAGTATATTTAGTATCTTTATTCTGGAATTTATATAAGAATGTATGTCTACTGCGGCGGAGAAAAAACAATTCTAGTCTCTCAAATACAAACTTTCGCAGATTATCACCCATCCAATGTATTGCTCCGTATCCTCTTCATTCACCTTAAGGGACAGGAATCAAGACCCCCTCAGTGAGACTTTCCTCCTCCCCCTCTGAAATTCCCACAGGCCTGCCTCCTACCTCCTGCGGTTCCTATTTCCTACCTCTGCCTTGCCTGTGCTCTTCTTGGCACCTGTCACTGACCTACTGTCCTTTTTACCTACTATATATTTTCTGAATATAAGCTCCACATGGGCAGGACTTTCTGTCTGTTGTGTTTGCCGTTTTGTCACTGACATCAGCAGCACTATAATGGAGTCGGGCTCATGGTAGGTGCTCTGTATGTTTTAGCTGAATGAACGACTAAATGAGTTAGTGAATGAATTGTGACTTTGAGTCATCATATGGAGGCACAACTATGTCCCCAGCTGGAAGGATTAGGGGAAGGGGAGGTTGGATAAATGCCCTCCTCTCGTGAGAAGAGACACAATCTTTGCCTAGTAGTCAACTGTAGTTCCTTTCAGCTCTCCTCACCCAGTTAAACTAGTGGGTCCTCACCGCCATGATCCAAGATTTCGAGTATCAACTACTCACGTGCAGGTGTGATATCCACAGAATACTGAATCTGAAATGTTAAGCCTCCTAGTCCAAACTTGAAAAATGATGGTGGCTATCACAGGAAATTGCATTCTAAATGGAACATGCTGTTGAGGAAATTAAGTCTGTCTCGCTGCCTAGTCACATAGATGCCACCAATATCTCTTTTTGAAAATATGCGCTGTCTCTTCTAGGTGCTAAGCCTCATGAGGGCAAGAAAGGTATCTGCTCCACCGTAACTCCAGTGCCTAGTACAGATCAGTGCCTGCTACATGGGAGACTGGAATTATTTGATTAACTACTATATAAATTTTATTAAGTAATCCAATTCAGATGAGACGTTGAAAAAAGATAAATATTTTCTCATAGCAGGCTGATTAGAAATTAGAAGGATGACTTTGGTTCTAGTTGAAAAAATTGTGAAAAGTGGAGTAAGCTCTTAAAAACTTTTATAAATATGTAAGGACTTTAAATGAACTATAAAATTATAGTTTGTAATTTAGAATGGAAAACATCACTTATTTTTGTTCCTTAAATGAGTTAGAAGGTAAGTGACCCGAAGCACTGAAAATTATCATTTTTGTTGCATAATCGGTATTTTAAAGAATCCATTAAATAGTTTATCTGTAAAGTAGTGCTAATAATTTTGTTTTACCTACAGAGTATACAAGTGATGTAAATTTAGCAAGCTCAGAAATGCTATCAAAAAGTAGCCTATTATATTGTGTTTAAAATTTATTTATTTCTCCAACGATAAGTGCAATTGCAGAAGTTTTGACTTAATATTCTTTCAAGTTTTTTTACTTGTTTTGCTTTTAGTACTGTGACTTTACTGTTTTCAGGTTATCGCAGAGTTAATTTTTTCTTCTTGTATCATTCATATTAAATTTTGATGGACTCTCTGTAACCCATGTTTTATTGGCTCTTGGGTTATTATAGTTAAATACTTTAGGTCAGACATTTTATAGGATATACTTATTCCAAGTAAATAACTCAGTGGGAAGTTCATTTCTGCATATTTCTTTACTGCTTGCTTATCTAGTGTGACAAATGCCCTTTCAAAAGATTAACAACACTGAATGTTTAAAATCTTAGGCACGGTGATAGAAAATTAGCTTGAGCCACAGATTTTGAATATTTAATGAAGCATTAGGGAAGAAACCAACCAACCAAATGAAAAACATCCAATTTATTATTTTGACAGACCTCAAACCAAAAACCTCATTTTAAATTGCTACAGTCTTTTCATTTGTGAGATTGTGGTTAAAAGTCTACCAGTAATTTCATTACGAGCTCTATTTCCAGAGAGATTCTATTTGGCAATAAAAATTATTTCTGATTTAAGAGGAGTTTTTTTGTGTTGCTATAATATACCACAAAATTTTATTTTCTAAATTCATATGACTCTAGGGAATACCGTTAGCACTCCCATTTCTTTTTTCCTCCAACAGTATGGTAGACAAGTGACCAGGGAGATTTCCTTTAAAAATTTCATTTCTTTAGACCTATGTAAAACAGTTAATCAATTACATTGTTTGCTACACATGAACATATATAAATACTGGACATATTTCCCTTTTTTTTCTTGCCATTCATTACGAACATCTTGCACTGATGCGCTTTCTTAAAGGAAGCAACAACCTGATAATAATTGATTTTCTGTGCAAATCTTATTTACATAAATAAACTCCAATTATTAATATAATCCACAATAAGGAACACATTTTGCATAACTGGGAGATACTACTTGAAGTTTAGATATTTCTGATCCAAATCCCTACATAATTATGTGCATATATTAGTAATGATAATGATGGCTCCTGTAACAAAAAAAAATCCTCACACACTAACTGTTTATTTAATACTCATGAACAGTCCTACATGGGGAACAGTCAATGAGAAGGCTCTCTTCTTTTTTTTTTTATTTGAGACACAGTCTTACTCTGTCGCTCAGGCTGTTGTGCGGTGGTGTCATCATAGATCACTGCAACCTCAAACTCCTGGGCTCAAGCCCCTTTAAACTTTTAATGTACAATAAAGGAATCAGTGTTTCCTATCTAGTTCCTGGAAATCAACATCTACCTTGAGCAAAAAGGTATCTAGTCCAAACTTAGGCAAGGTTGGATTAGAGACCAAGTCTATTTAAGTATCCTATTTATTTGAAAATATATTCAAAATTAATCTTTTTCCTAGGAATACTGATTTAAAAAATTAAAGTTACCATGAGCAAATGTGTATTTTTGAAGAAATAGATGGCTTAGAACTCATTTCACCAGGGCTTCCAATACTACACTCTAATTGATCTGATCAATATGACATTGATTGTCACTAGTACCCTGCCCCTTGTCAGAGTCAATGTCTTGAAGATCAAAGTCTTTGTTTCATCCTATAGCTTCTTAAATTAAGTAGAATCATAGAGATCACATGGAATGACTCAATCTTTAATTAATAATATATGAATGTCATAACTATCCTTTTAAAAATACCGTAATTATTATAATATGGTTTTGTCAAGTAGATCCTTGCATGAATCATGTCTCCAATGACCTTGATAAATCAAATTCTTATTTTTAGCAAATTCACTAAGACCATAGACAGACCTTGGAAGTCCTGGAAGCTGCTCCCATTGCTTCTAAGACTTGCCTGCCACCATGATCCATTATTTCCTCTGTAACATTAGTGAGTGACTGGTGTGTGGCAGACATGAGAGCACAGTGAGGAATAGGAGTTTACAGTGTAGCGAAGGAACACACATACAAGACCTCCACCCTCCCCACTGCAGTGCAGTACTGCATAAATTCACAGCAAAGAGAAACTAAGGGGCAGGGGTTGCTGCCTAACTTTCTCAGCAGAACTGAAAGTCAAATGTGAGTAGGTGTGTTGGTGGGAATGACACCTACCTTTGCCTGGCAAAATAGTTGAAGCCCTGGGCCTACGCGTGCTGAAAAATGCACTGTTAGCATTCCAAATTCACTTACCTAGCCAAATATGCACTGACTCTTTGGTAAAAATTGAATAGTCCCCATAGGCAGAACTATTTTTAAAGCCCTAAATTATGATTTCTAAGGAAAATTGTAATTGGCATTTCTATTCTTAAAGCTCTGACACCCTGCTGAGCTCTCTCCTTATATACACACAGGAGGATGTACAGAGAAGACTTGTGCCCCACAGTTCTGAATTCTACTCGTCTGGTCACCAGCAGTAGCCACACGGGTTAAGAGTGGCCCAACTGCAGAAATATTTAGGGACCAAACTAAGCCGGTTGTAGGAGTAACCTGATTATTATTCATATTATTTTCAATATGTTGGAGAGAACAGTCAGTGAAGACTTAAAACTCTCTCTCCTCCTCTCTCCCTTCCTCTTTGTAGGGCATGCCCCAGGCCCATTCTCCCAGCCACAATCTCATATTCAATGATTTCTTTTGCCACTGCACCTCATCACAATTTATCTTTCCTGTGTCCGGTAACTTGACACTCACTGGAGAACTAATAGTCTAACGTAGCCATGGTGGTGTATTTGCATAATAAAAGATGCCTTAGGAAATGTAAGGTTTTTTTTTTTTTTTTTTTGAGACAGAATCTCGCTTTGTTGCCTGGGCTAGAGTGAGTGTTGTGGCGTCAGGTTAGCTCACAGCAACCTCAAACTCCTGGGCTCTAGCAATCCTTCTGCCTCAGCCTCCCAAGTAGCTGGAACTACAGGCATGCGCCACCATGCCCAGCTAATTTATATATATATATATATATATTTTTAGTTGTCCAGCTAATTTCTTTCTATTTTTTTTAGTAGAGACGGGGTCTCGCTCTTGTTCAGGCTGATCTCGAACTCCTGAGCTCAAACGATCCGCCTGCCTCGACCTCCCAGAGTGCTAGGATTACAGGCGTGAGCCACCGTGCCTGGCCAGGAAATGTAAGTTTTTAGTGCCCCAAAGTGACTCCCCTAGTAGAGGTCTTAGACTGCATGGATTACTAGTGGTAAAAAGTAACTGTGGGAAGGAGACCATTTAGTGCCTGAGATAGACTTCTAAGACGGCCCCCAGTGATCCCCCTCTGGTATCTATACCTATTTGATATCCTCCTCTTGAGAGTGGACTGTAGCTAGTAATTGGATTTTGCCAATAGAACACAGCAAACAAAATGGAACAGTACCTATGGGATTAGATGACAAACATCCTTAATTTCCAACTGTTAGCAGACTTTCTCTATTGCATTCTTGGTTTGCATGTTTTAATGGAGAAAGCTGCTGTGTGGGAGGCTCACGTGGCCCACAGCCCTCGGTCTGACAGCCCACAGAGATGGAGGCTGCCCAGAACCTCTGGGCCAGCTTAGAAGAGAATCCTTCACTAGTTGAGTCTTCAGATGAAATTACAGATCCTAGGCTGACGTAGGGATTGTAGCTTTGTGAGAGATCAAGAAGCAGAGGACACAGCTGGGCCATACCCACGTTCCTGACACACAGAGACTGCGAGATCATAACCGTGCGTCGTTTTAAGCTGCTGCGTTTTGGTGTGGTTTGTTATTCGGCAATCGATAACTAACGCATGCCTCACAGGGTGCCATTTGAGTGGCCACACACTCTAATGCTTGTGAGTGATGCCTAAAGGTGGGAGCTCTCTTTTTGATTTTGATACAATTGTTGCCTAACAATAAATATTTGTTAATGAAATGTATGAACAAATATATTTGTGTATGAAAAACCACTAATCTCCAGTCCTCTGCACTGTTCAGCTGGGAACAAAAGTGTGTATTTGGAGCCTCCTTTGCTTGGTGAGGGAGAAAGGTTGGTAATTCCGTTGCATGGGTAAAGGTACAGAGATATGACCATATGGCCTCGGGTGTCTTTATATCAATTACTTCAGCAGCCACTTGCCTTATACTTACAAAAGATGGCCTGCACATTTGTGTCGTTAGAGAACTTATCCACACATAGATATTCCTCATCTTTTAGTTTTTGTAATTTTAACTTTCTTTAATAGGTCACTATGTGTTAAACTGCAGAAGTATCTTCTATGATTGTATATATCAGGGTATTATCTGCTTAATTATAAAGCTTTATGATTCTATAAATGTATTATATCTTGCATTATAGTAAAAGAAGAATTACAATATACACATGCATGATAAATTTGCAAGTGTAAAAACTAGAGTTTATGCTTGTGTTACTCCATGTTTATTGTTAAGCAATTAAGTTCTAAAGCCCACTCTGCTGATTTTGATAGTAGGCAAATTGATAACAATGAATAATAATGACAAAAATCAATTGTGAGACTTTAGGGTTTGCCAAACAATGGAAGTGCTTCATATTTTGAAATGAGGGTATGCAAGAATGAAGCAAATTCAAACTGATATGTTTGCTTTCAGCACAGAGAATATGAATTAGAAAAATCTGGAGGTGGAGAAATGGCACTTGCTGCCTCTCTTTGAGATTAATGTTTATTCAGCAATAAACCACTTCATTGTAAACCATATGCCTGGAGGAATTTAGAGATTCTCTGATTTTCCATGCACAGTCTTGATACAGGGATATTATAAGATTCCGAGATCTTCTATCACTAAGTAGCATTTTGCAGTTGTTTTGAAATACTTTACAAACAAAGAAAGTAAAAAATATAAGTAGAACATAAGAGTAAAACATCCAATAATTATTGGCAATCAAGATATGGAAATATTTCCTAAAGTAGTTTAAATCTAGCATGGCTTATGGTGGTTTTTACTTAAATTATAATTTTGGTTTTTTTAAACCTGTAATCAATCCATGTAAAGCAGGTATGTGTTTTAAACATAATGGCTTAAAAGAACTTTTTTCTATGCATAATAATCATGATAATATTTGAGCCACTTTAACTTATTATATATAATGACTATTAGTATATTACATGAATATAGCAGAGACCATGTCTGTATTGTTCTTTTAATTATAGATTTAACTTTGATATAGCAAACTTTGAAGAAAGAGAGGGCTGCCAATTATTTTTCTCACTGAAATTAAACATTTTAAATTTCTAGTACTTAATACAATGAAAGTTGCATAATGGCACAAGATCTTCGTTATTCACCAGAAAGAATCTGTAGAGCGGAATAATACATCCCTTGAAAGGATAATTCTTTAAACAGAATTAGTGCAGATTTTGTGTCTAAATTGGGGATGGTATTAGAACTTAACTCGTGTGGTTGCAGTACTAGATGACATTAAATAAAACAACGATTATAAAATGCCTAGCACAGTGCTAGGCACACAGGAAGGGCTTACTTACTTCAGATGCTATCCTTTTGCAAAAGTATCTCCACTTTACTCATGTGTCATTCATGTACACACAGTTACAAGCTCTGGAACTCATCTGATCTTTGTGAACCCTTATATTCATTTTCTAGGGCTTTGTAACAAAGTACTGCAAACTGGGTGGCTTAAAACATCAGAAATGTATTCTCTCACAGTTCTGGAAGCCAGAAATCAAAAATTAAGGTGTCAGCAGGACCATGCTTCCCCTGAGACTCGGGGGAGGAGAATCCTTCCTTACCCCTTCCTAGCTCCTGGTAGCGACTGTTAATCCGTGGTGCTTGTTAACTTGTAGCCGCATCACTCCGATCTCTGCCTACGTCATCACGTAATGTTCTTCGTGTGTATCTCTGTCTTCTTACAAAGACACCAGTCAATAGGATTAAAGGTCCACCTGACCTCAGTATGACCTTATTCTAACTAACTACATCTGTAGAAACCCTATTTCCAAAAAAGGTCACATTCTGGGGTACTGGGGTTTAGGATTTCAATACGTATTTGAGGGGGGATATAATTTAATCAGTAACAGTCTCCATCTGCTGACAAATTTTTAGAAATATATTCAAAAAACATGAAGTATTTGTCATAACCCAGTAAATGTAACCCTTTGCAATGATGAAAACAGCTCCTTTAGGTAAAATCTCATTCTCTTTGGATAATTGCATAGTCTCTCAAATATTCTATTTTCCCTCTTGTTCTTTCAAAAGAGTTATTGGTACATGGCAATGCGTGCTAAGGAAGGAGGGTGTTCTCAGGGCTGCATCCTTCCTACTGCACACGGCTGGCCTGTGTGGAGCCTCAGGCTGGGGTCACTGTGACACAAATGGCTCTCTCTGGCATTTTCGGATAGCATGCCACACGTATGTATATGTGTATGTATATGTATTTGTATTTATGTATGCATATATATAAAATTCTAATTGTGATAATATACACATAACATAAAATTAACATTTTAACCATTTTCAAATATACACTTCAGTGGCATTAAGAGTGTTTACAAAGTTGTGCAACCATCACCACCATCTAGATCCAGAACTTTTCCACCACCGCAAGTGAATACATCACCGCCCTTTCCCCTTTACTCCAATCCCTAGAAACCACCAACCAGCTCTATGTCTGTATGGATTTGCCTGCCCTTATATTTCATATAAATGGAATCATAATATGTGGTGTTTGGTGTCTGACTTCTTTCACTTAGCATAGTGTTTTCAAGGTTCATCCGTGTTGCAGATGTATTGGAACTTCATTCCTTTTTATGACTGAATAATATTCCACTGTATGGATGTACCACAAAATATTTACGATTTCATCTGTTAATGGACATTTAAGTTGTTTCCATCTTTTGGCTGCTGTGAATATTCATGTGTAAATTTCTGGTTGGACATGTTTTTGTTTCACTTGGGAATATATCTACCAGTGGAATTGCGAGGTCATGTGGCCATTCTGTTTAACTCATTAAGGAACTGCCAAGCTGTTTTACACACAGCTGTATCATTTAATATTCTCACTAGCAACAGATGAAGATTCAAATTTATCCATGTCTTCACCAGCACTCATTATTTTACTTTTAAAAAAAATTTATCCTCATGGGTATGAAGTGGTAGTTCATGGTTTTGATTTGCATTTCCCTAGTGACTAATGACACTGAGCATCTTCTCATATGTGTGTTGGCCATCTGTGTATCTTCTTCTGGGAAATGTCTATTCAAGCCTTTGGCTCCTCTTTTAGTTGGGATGTTTGTCTTTTTGTTATTGAGTTGTAAGGGTTCCTTATATATTCTTGCTATAAAACCTTATCAGATATATGATTTGCAAATATTTTTTTCTCATTTTGTGGGTTTTTTTTTTACTTTCTTGATAATGTCCTTTAATACACAAAAGTCTTAATGTTAATAAAGTGAAATATATTTCTTGTTTTTCTTTTTTTGCTTGTGTTTTGGTGTCATATTGCCAGATCCAAGATCATGAATATTTACCCATATGTTTTAAGAATTTTATGGTCACTAGCTCTTATGTTTAGGTCTTTTCTCCATTTTAAGTTAATATTTGTGAGATAAGAATTCAACTTCATTCTTTTGCATATGGACATCCAATTATCTCAGGACAATTTGTTGAAGAGACTGTTCCTTTTCCCATGGAATAGTCTTGGCATTCCTGTTGACAATCATTTGATGATAGATGTATGGTTTATTTCTGGGATGTCAGTTCTTTTCCATTGATCTATATGTCTATCTGTAGGTGATGTGTGATACTGACCATAGGAATGGTGAGTCTGCCATTAGTCTTCACTCCAAAATCCATACAAACTACAGTTTCTTCTCCCAGTCCAGACCCCTGCCATGTTTTAATCATTAGCTTTCATATTCTGTGTGTGTCTTTTTATGTAGAAAACAATGCTGTCTTAGATTTATCCATTAATTACCTTTTGCAATCACCTCTGTCCTTGGTTGAACACAATGCTGAGCTGATAGACTGGGATTTCACTTGGGCCTGTGGCTTCCCCCTTGTTCCATCTTGGGAAGGTGAGCTAAAATCCCAAATACTTTGTGTTTTCTCATTCCTTTCTGGATGACTGCCATTAGAATACTGGCATTTCCTTCTTTCTCTACTCTCTTCTTCAATGCTCATCACTCTTCCCACACCACCCCCTGGCATACAGAGTGGAAGATGTGGACAGGATATTTTTTATTTTTTTAGAGTTGTTATATGACTTAGTGTTTAACAGCTTAGCTTCTAGAACTAGTTTTCCCAGAACAGGAATCTTATCTGACACTTTCTAGCTGTGTGTCATGGGAGCAGATTATTTAACTTCTCTATGCCTCAGTTTTCCACACTTTCAATGGGAAACTAATATTAAGGAATTCAGAGTAGGTATATGAGGAATAAATGATTATGTACAGGTGAAGTGCTTAGAAGAGCACGTGGAAGATGGCGAGTACTCAATAACAATGAACTCATATGTCCTTACATTGTATACCTGAGCTTCCCTGAGCTGACCCAGGGTTGGCTTTCTGTTGCCTCTACAAAAACTGAATATCTGACTTCAAGCTATTCATTGTCAAGTTTTGTTGGCAGATGGGGCAGGTAAGGATAAGAGAGATGGAGCAGCTAACTATGAAGGAAAACTCAATCAGGAAGTTATGTTATCACAAATACTAAATAAACTGTTTTACACAGGGTGTGTGGAAAAGTGAGAAAAGTACAAAAGTCTAAGAACAAGCCAGAGCATCTAAAGTCACAGGAAAGTCTGTGGTGATACATTTACAGAGGGAAATCAGTAAAGGGAAAGAGTGGAAATATAGTCTAGGTTATCTTTAAGGCTGTTGGACTCTTTAAAAAAAATGTACTCCTGTGCTGCATAATGATGTTTCAGCCAACATGGAGTGCTTGTACGGCGGCAGTCCCTTAAGTTTATAACGGGGCCGAAAAATTCCTGTTGCCTACGGAAGTAGCTGTCATAGCATCCAAACACATCACATTTTCTATGTTTAGATACACAAGTACTCGCCATTGTATTATAATTGCCTACGATATTCAGTAGTCACATGCTGTACAGGTTTGTAGCCTAGGAGCAATAGGCTGTACCATCTAGGTCTGGGTAAGTGCACTCTATGATGTCCACAAAATGATGATACTGCTTGACAATTTCTCAGAATATGTCCCCGTTGTTAAGCGACATATGATTTTATGTGGTGTTGAATTTTTTAATTTCTAGAAAGTTTGCAGTTAAGCAAAATTTAGGAAAATAAGACCTTTCCGAGTCTTACATGAATTATCTATGTTATGTAATAATGCAATAATCAACAAATATTTAAGGTTTAATAAATAACAAACTTGATTGTCCATTTTTTTTTTGTTTTTTTTTTGAGACATAATCTCACTCTGTGGCCCGGGCTAGAGTGCCGTGTCATTAGCCTAGCTCACAGCAACCTCAAACTCCTGGGCTCAAGCAATCCTACTGCCTCAGCCTCCTGAGTAGCTGGGACTACAGATGCGAGCCACCGTGCCTGGCTAATTTTTTCTATATGTTTTTAGTTGTCCAGCTAATTTCTTTCTATTATTAGTAGAGACGGGGTCTTATTCTTGCTCAGGCTGGTCTTGAGCTCCTGACCTTGAGCAATCCACCGGCCTCGGCCTCCCAGAGTGCTAAGATTACAGGCGTGAGCCACCGCGCCCAACCAACAATGTGCTTTTCTAATTCTGTCAAAGTTTAAATCAATGTGTGTGTGGCAAAATGAAGTAACACATCAAATCTTTTGCGAGATGGACTTGCTTTGCACGCAGATTGAACATCAGATCCAAGAGAATCCACAGAGGTGCCAGCGAGCCAAAGATCAAATGACCTATTTCTAGCCAGGGCTATTTTCACGGCATCCTGGTCGTCTCTGTCACATGGCTTTGTCACATGGCTTAGGCTTTTTTCCAACCTCAGTGGTTCTTTCAAAGGATCTTTGCAATGAACTTCAGAATTTTGTTTTCTCTTTCATTTAAAAAATAATAATAATAATCAGGAACAGTTCCCGAGCCACAGTTTGAAAATTGCCAGTGTGAGAAGTCACGATGAAGTAATTGTCTGGGCTCCCACCACTGGCAAAGACACAGAACTTATGAAGCCGCCATAGGCTGCTGCCCAATCCCAACCCCAGAAGGAGCCTCCGAGTCTTCATTTCTCTAACGATTTTTACACTAAGTGTCTAGATCCCCAAACCAAATATTGGCTAGTCTTGCCTGATTTTAAACTTCCTCTACTCTGCAGTTATACTGCGTGTATTCTTCTGTGGTGCACGCTACATGCAGGACAGTTATCCCGGGTGTGGGAGGATGTCGTCCATTCATTGTTCTGCTGAAGTTTTACATTCGATGATTATTCCACAGTTTTGCCACTTCCCTATTGATGTATATGTGGTTGATTTCAGTTTTTTCCAGAAGCATTAGTGTACGTGTCTCCTGTGCTCTGAAGTCCCCAGTAGCATTGGTGCTGAGCCCTGCTGCCCATGGGCCACTCCCAGACAATGACAAGTCACAGCAGGGACACTGAGGCAGGTCCATTCCTGGGACACAGGGGACTCTTCTAATGGCCAGCTGAGGCACATAGGCAAGAACGTCCCCAGAGTATACGATCAGGAGAACGATGGTGGGCCCATATGGCGCATGAACTTTAACCATACTGGATAAGGCTAATTTGATTTCCAAAGTGCTTGTACCAACTCACACTTTTATAAGGAATGTTTAAGAGTTCATGTTGCTGATGTGTTCTGAAAACAGAATCAAAGTTAACATCTCACCGTCTTGGCTGTAGAATCACCCCCGGCAATTTTTCTCAGGCTCTGTTAATAACTTCCTTTCCTTTCCTTGCCTTGCCCTATCCTCAGGCATTATGCCTTTATCAGACAGATCCAGATGATGCTTCCTTTCAGCACAGCCACATAGGGTGGTTTCCCACATTAGAAATCATCCATAATAAAAAGGACAAAAAGGAGTGGGGGAGAGAGGAAAGAAGAAAGACACAAGAAAAGACAAATTAAAAAGAATAGGAGACGAGGAACTGGAAACAGCAGGTGTGACCAACACTGTCAGAATGCAAGGAACTAAAAGAGATGTGAACAGCACCCATGGGATGTTAAAACCTAGGAGAGACTCACTAGCTATCCATTGCTGTGTCACAAACTAGCCCAAAATTTAGAGGCTTGAAACAACCAACATCTATTAACTCAAGAGGATAATGCAAAGACCAACACAATGGAGCCAAGGGAGGTGGGGGGAGTTGGATAAAGGGAAAGAATTTACAAGCTGCAATAAGTAAGAGGTCATGAGTGTATAGACGGAAATGATTTTGTTAGTCCGAGTTCTCCAAGAAGCAGATGGCAAGGTGGGATTAAACTCGGTAGCATTTATGAGGGGATGCACCTGTCAGAGAATGTGGGGAAGAGCCGGACACCCCTGGGGAAGCCGCAGGCCCAGGTGCAGGTCTGAGCCCACATAATGGACAGAAGGAGAGAAGGTTTGTTGGACGCATCCCAGACCACAGGCAATGTAAGGGGAGTTGAGCAAGGCCATGGAGGAGTCCTCAAGCCACAGCTGGCCATCACAGGAGTCTCCTGTCTCCCAGGAATGGGCCTGCCTCAGTGTCTCTGCTGTGACCCATCACTGGCTGAGGACAGCCCGTGGGCAGCAGGGCCTCTGCACCAACGCTGCTGGGATTTCAGAGCACAGGAGCAGGGCCCTTGGTATATTTCCTGGGGGTGTGACTCAAACCTTCCTTCCTGAGGGGTCTGGGCCCTTGGAAATCAAACCCTCTCAGGCTGGGTTCCTGGATGATTCTGTTCACATTTAAAATGGGACAAGGGGGTCGGGCACGGTGGCTCACGCCTACAATCCTAGTACTCTGGGAGGCTGAGGCGGGCAGATTGTTTGAGTTCAGGAGTTCAAAACCAGCCTGAGCAAGAGCGAGATCCTGTCTCCACTAAAAAATAGAAAGAAATTAATTGGACAACTAAAAATGTATAGAAACAATTAGCCAGGCATGGTGGAGCTTGCCTGTAGTCCCAGCTACTTGGGAGGCTGAGGCAGAAGGATTGCTGAGCCCAGGAGTTTGAGGTTGCTGTGAGCTAGGCTAATGTCACGGCACTCACTCTAGCCAGGGCAACAGAGTGAGACTCTGTCTCAAAAAAATAAAAATAAAAAAAATAAAATGGGACAAGGGGAGCCCTAAACCCCCAGGTGGATCCCTCGGTTCTGCACACACTCCTCCTGCCCCTCTGCGTGAAGCAGCCCTGCCTCCTCCTGGGGATCAGGGTCCATCACAGCTGCCTGGAGGGGAGGGGGCTCCTCTTCTCACCTGCTGGTCTCCGGGCATGCACTGTCCAAACTGCCCTGGTGGCAACTGTAATGTGTCACTCAATGGCTCTCGTTTATCCCCTAGTCAGAGTGTTCCCTCTGGGAACCAGGACCCACTACCCTGCAGAGCCAGAGCTGCGGAGATGGGAAGTGCAGATCCCCAGTGGGTGAGTCTCGGTGATGAACATAGAGCCACACCCGCTTCCTCCCCTTGGTTTCTGAGCCCACGTGTCCTTCCTGCTGAGAACATAGCACCCTAGAGAGGTCTCTGGTTTGACAAATGCACTGTGTCCTGAAAGATGGCTCCCCAACCCTCAGAGTGTGTCCTCAAAGCTGGCACTGAGCTGTGCCTTTACAAGGCCTGTGCAGAGTTCTGTGTGGCCAGCAGCCCTTGGGTGGTGCAGACTGTGACATGAGCAGGCGGTCACATGGCCGTGGATCAGGCTGCACCCCCTGCCCTGTGCAGTAGGTCCCCTAGTGGAGTGCTGCGCTGAGAGTAATACTGAGCCTGCGGATCAGAAATGCCAACATCCCCGGGTAGTGGAGCTGCCTGAGGGTCCGAGGACAGGAAAGGGAAACCCACCCATGGAATAGGCATCTGTCCTGCAAGGATGAGCCTCTGGCCCTTCCAGGATTGAAGGGGCTCAATGTAGTCACCCCCTCACTTAGTGGCTAGTTGGCCACCTAAAGAAATAGGCTCCATCAGGGCCCATCATTTGCCTCTAATGCTGACAAGTCAGGCGTCAAAAATGGCAGCAGCTGGATGGGCCTTGGTAGGTGGAGCCAGTGCTGCTGGGCCACACCCAGCCTCCCCTGCCGCTGTGTCCTCCATCCACGGCCATCCTGCCAGCCCAGGGCTGACCGAGAGTGAAGGCTGCCTGACTTCGGTCTGTCTGCCTGGGTGTTTGGGGCCACTGCAGGGGAGGGTGTTTGCTGGTGGGTGTCAACATGTGATTCAGGCTCAACCCACATGAACCATTTCGTCCTTGTGATGGACCCTGCAGGACTGCCAGTGTATGACTTCGTGGGTTACACAGAACCCAAGTCACATGGGCACTTGGAGTCACAAGGTGGCCTGGTGTCCCGTGGTCAAACATTCTCTTATCAGGGATAGTGACACACCAAAAGTTGCTTCTAACAAGGCACATCTGTCTGCTGTGGGTGGCCCGGCCCTGCTCCAGAGTCCCAGGCCCTCCACTGTGGCTCCCCCACTGGTGGCTGGTTTGGCTCCGTCCTGCACCTGTTCCCACCACCGACTCCCCCAGCACCGTGGGTCTGAGGGGTGGGGCCGACTGCACCACGGCCTGGATCTGCGGCAGTGTCCTTTCCTGTCCAGGCACACTCAGGGCTGGCGTCCTCCTGTGTCACCCAGAGTGTGGCCGAAACAACATAGATGTGGAATATCAGACCCCAGAGAGTCTCCCCAGGCAGTGAACCTCCTGCTTTGCAGGAGGATGCAAGATGCAGCCGTTTGCCTTTTACTCTGGAGAAGACAGCCCTGCCTGTCCCTCACCGCTGGACCCGTACGGCTTCCCTGCAGTGACCACTCCCGACTCTCTGCCAGGTTCATCTTCACCTTCCAGCGTGCACACGTCTGTCAGGGCCTCCAGCGAACTTTCCACCTCTTCCTCATCCCCGCCAGTCAGCACGATGCTGTCAATGAAATGAACAGATTCAATATTCCGCAGGATGTGCAGGACGTCCAGGTCCCTTAAGACTGTATTATCGAGGGCGGGGGAGGTACTGTAGTCCTGAGGGAAACTGTAAATAAACGCGCCATGCATCCTGCGTGACTGTGACTCCTTCCTCATCCATTTTCGACTTGGAGTGGAAGAGAATTTGCTCATGAAAGCCACAGCTGCCTCCCTGTGCCTGGGGCCTCATCCATCTGCTCCAGCAGCGACATCCAGCCAGCATGAACAGGAAGAAATCTCGTTCATTCTTTAGGCCCCATCCGGCTACTGTGGGGACAAATTGGTGAATTACTATTTTTTTCTTTTTAATCTGACGAAACTGCCTTTCAGAGACAGATTGTCGAATTAAACGGGTAAGAGGCCCAAGCACCCGCATCCTGCCGCTCTCTAGTGCTGCTGCCCTGCAACACCCGCAGTGCCCTGCACAGCACCCAACCCCGACACTGTCCCATTTCTGCGTGGGCTGGGATGGGCACAGTGCCATTGGTGTCCCTCTGGCCTTCTGCACAATGAGACCCCTTGCTGCACAGAGCAGGGACCAGTGTGGGGTGACCCCAGTGTGTCAGTGCCAGTCATGCTCTTGGGCAGTGGGAAATGACAGGGACCCACTGACATCATGTGTCAGTGCCTCCCAGCCTCTGCGAGCCCCACTGTAGGGGCCATCTGGGTTCAATATTGACTCAAACCCCATGTGCAACGCTCCTCATGGTTCTGCCTATTCCCGTCCCCAGGGTACAGTCAACTGAGTCAGAAGGGCTGAGGGACATGTCCCAGGACATAGTTGCCATGGGGTTCCACCGTCCTTCCTCCCAGGGATACGGACACCTGCTTAGTGACTGGGTTCTGAATCTGAACCTTGGCTGAGGTCTAGGCTTTGAGAATGGGGTCAGGACCTTAATTGAGTCAGACACCCTCAGCCTCTTGCTTCCCAGTCCCTGCTGTCTCATCAGAGACATTGAGCAGCACCCTTGGTGGCTACCATCTGTCCTCACCCTGGACACACACTCCTGTAACCTTCTCCTCAACCCCCTGCAGGTGGAGCCCCTTGGCTGCTTCTCTGGTGTTGTTATGGTGACAGTGTCCTCTGGCTTTTGCAGGAAAGTGGCACTGCTTGGTCTCTGTCTCTTCAGGGCCAAACCCTCCCCACGGACACTAATGAGCCCGTCTGGGAGACACCTGTCCTCCCATGATCCCCACCTGCAGTGGACACCACCCCAATCATCTTAGCCATGCAGGTCCCTCTTGCCAGCACTTTCCTGATGGATTTGGAGGAAGCTGTGCCATCTGGGCCCGCTTGTGGACCATGACACGCTGTGGGTCTCTGGCCTCACATAATGTCTCCACCCCACACGCCACTTCCCCCAGCCTCATCATTCCATCTTCTATGACATTCCGGTGCAACTAAGTCATGTCTACCTCACTGAGAATTGGACATTATTATTATTATTTTTGAGATAGCATCTCGCTTTATGGCCCAGGCTGGAGTACAGTGGCCCAATCATAGCTCACCGTAAGCTTGAACTCCTGGGCTCAAGCAATTGTCCTGCCTCAGCCTCCCAAGTGGCTAGGACTACAGGCACACAACCACACCCTGCTAAGCTTTTCATTTTTTGTACAGACGGGGTCTCACTGTGTTGCCCAGGCTGATACCAAACTCCTGCTCTCTAAGTGATCCTCCCTCCTCAGCCTCCTGAGGCGCTGGCATTACAAGGGACATCATGTTTTCCAGCCTATAAAGAGCCACCCCAGCAGGGACTTTCCCGCATGCCCTGGGGTCATAAGAAAGTGCCCCCAGGCCAAGCAGTTTTTGTTTACCCAGCCTGACATTCCGGCCCTCAACCAGACACCCTCACAATCCCACCCAGCAGTGCTCCCTGGCCCGCTGCAGGGCTGTGGCACCTGGTTCCTGCAAAGCTCCCGAGTGGAGTTCACACTGCACAGGGGGAGACGTCTGCAGCATCCTCCAGCACAGGCAGCGGGGCCATTTCCAGAGCAGGGTGAGCCTCCTGCACATGCGCAGAGGGTGCTGAAGGGCATCGTCAGATAACCCCGTGTAGTTGGCACAAGCCCAGGTTCCCAGCAGGGCCCTGACGTTCCCGCAGCAGGCCCCGCCCGGCCGAGCGTCTGCACATGTCTGGAGTAATGAGACCCTCACAGTGGTGTCTTCAGCTGCCGTCCGCGCTGCCTGCCCTTCCTCTGCAGGGGATAAGTCCTGTCTGTAGGACACGGAGGAGGCTGTCGCACTTAGTAGCTGCTGCCACAGCCCTCAGATTCTCGTCCTCCTCCCGCAGGGCACGCACACAGCTCAGCAGGAACCAGCCAACGCCACTGTCCCTGTGGGTTTCCCTCCCACCCCATCGTTATTCTGCTAAGTCCTCTCATCCCACTTGCCACAGCCCCCAACCGGGGCAGCTTCTCACCGCTGGTGAGATCTGTGGCATTTCAGTTGCCACCTTGTGCCACGGACCTCTGTGTCTTATCTACCCACCAGGATGGCGTCCTCTTGTCCTGCCAGGCAGCCGATGAGCTAGTCCCAAATCCACATTGTTTTGGCTGTGTCTTAAAGAGTTCCTGACGCCACTTGTCTCACTTGGGTCCTGTGAGGAGCAGCCCCCAACGCAGTGCTGCATGTGCAAGGATTCACTGGGGACAATGCGAGCGAGAGACCCTGGGGAGGATGACAGGAAAGGCTGGGGGAGCCGTGAGACCGCGGCGTAAGTCAGAACCTGGGGAAGAGAAAGGGGGGAAGGGGGCTGGAAGTGTCCTAGACCCAGGGCAGGCTCAGGGACGATCAGTGAGGGCGCAGGGAGCCCTGGAGCCTCAGTCAGCCCGCAGAGGAGGAACGGTCCTGCCGTAGTTTCTCTGCTGCCCTCAATCTTTGTCCTGAAGACGCCGTGGGGAGCGTGGTCCCAGAGCAGAGGTGGCAGTGGGTTTCCTGCTGCAGCAGCTGGGCCGTCATCAGTTCCGCGTCTTCCAGCTGGGGGTCTGGGCTTCGCATCCGCACCGCTGCCACTGCGACCCGGTGGGGAGATGACGACCTGAACAGAGAAAAGGGAAGAATTTCCTCCAAGTCGAGGGGGAGGGATGAGGTGTAGGGCACCAGCAGAGGCAGCGGCTCTGACCGGGAGCAGGATGGGTCCCCTACAATGACCGTGCAGGCGGCAGAAGGCCGGGCAAGTGGTGCCGCTGCAAACACAGGAGCAGACAGCGGCCAGGACGTGTGCAAGTGTCTTCTAACATGCCCGGTTTTCTCAGTGCAGGAGGAACAAGGTCCGCAGCTGCAGTGAGAATGGGGAAGGAGGGTGGGTGTGTGAGCAAACAGAGACGGTGTGTGACAGTCACAGGCCAGGAGGCTGAGGGTGGCCCTTGCAGGGCCAGGATGAATACCGGCCATTGTAGGACCCCGTGAGATCTGGGCCATGGGGGCAGAGAGCAGTGGGCGAGCTGGGTGTGGTTCTCCAGCCTCCTGCAGCTCACGGGCCCAGGTGCAGAGCAGGCACAGGTGGGACCCCCCAGTGTGGGGTTTGTCAAGCAAGTGTGACAATGAAGGGGACAGGAGGGAGGGCTTGGAATTATTTACCACAGAGTTCAAAATGGGTGAGGGGGAGGAGAGGACACCAAGGCTGAGGGACGGTGAGGAGAGGCAGGGTCACTGGACTGGGACTCTCGGGGGGCCAAGGACTGTGGGAATGGATGAGCTACAGGGGGCTCCGAGCTGGAAAACAGGCCCATGCGCAGTGAGGGGTTTGCTGATTTACACCGCAGCACACGGTCAACGCCAGCATCGATGCCCTCAGAGCCTGCAGCCCCCTCCCAGGGGACCAGTGGGAAGACGGTCAGAGAGTGGGAGGTGTGAAATCAAGACTGTGGAAGGGCTGCGTTCTTAGCATGACAAGGCCTGGGAGTGACGAGGGCGTGGGGCCCAGACAGAGCAGAGCAGGGGGACAGGAGTTCCCGGATCTGAGAATCGGGAGCCGGAGCATCCTCTCTGCCCTACTGCGACTGTTGCTGCCGTGACAAACTCCCACAAGCCAAGTGGCTTTAAACAGCACCCACTTATCATCTCTCAGTCACGGGGGTTACACGTCCCACATGGACTCACGGGGCTAAGGTCAAGGTGGTGGCAGGTCTGATTCTCTCCTGGGGCTCTGGGGGAGGATCTCCTTCCAAGCTCCTTCAGGTCCTTGTCCAAATTCACTTCCTTGCAGACATGGGACTGAGGTCCCCACTTCCTCAATAGCTGTCATGCGGGAGCTGCCCTGAGCTCTTAGAGCCCTCTCTGGGGTCATCACCTGTGGCCCCTACAGCACACGCAGCCCTTCCCCCACTTGGAACCTCTGGCCTCCCCTCTGCTGCGTCCCCTCTGCCTTCCTCTGGGGCAGCTTCTGTGACTCCGGCCAGAGCAGGTGCCGTGCCTTTATGGCTCATGTGACTTGATCGGCACCACCTGGACACTCCAGGAAAATCTCCCTATTTTAAAGTCCTTCACCGTCCTTACATCAGCAATGTCCCTCTGCCATGTAGTGCCCCTATTCACAGGTTCCCAGGACTGAGAGGGGACGCCTTTGGGACCGTTATCAGCCTACACATCTGCGTAAGTTGAAACCACCAAGGATGAAGCAGGTGGCACTGCTGGGGAGGGACACGGTGAGCCAGGAGCTACAAGGTCCCGGATGGAGGGAGGGGCCTGGGACCCAAGTGGGATGGTGACAATGAGGGGAGCAGCCCTAATGTGAGGACAGGTTAGGGGAGTTAGGCAGGAGGGAGGCAGAAAGGTCTGAGAACCACAGTGAGGAGCGAGGATCCCTCTCCACCTCCCGGCCCAGGGTACAGGTCCCTGGGAGACACCCCCATGTAGAGGACTTGGGAGGGGCCGTGTCCTCAGGGAGACCCAGGTGTCTGCTGGAGCTGCGAGGTGCAGAGGGCAGTGGAGGTGCTGATGCCGGGCTGAGCATTCCGGGGGGGGGAGTGGAAAGATTTCTGGAGGGGGGACAGAGTGGGGGTGTGCAGAGCCTTGTGGGGATGCGAGTGCAGGGCATTTGGGGACCGAGTGTGACTGAGACAAACAGGGAAAGGGCGTGACAAGGTCAGTCCTGGTGGACTGGAGGTGGATGGCCGTGGTGAGGCTATGAGACGAGGGGGCGGAGCAGGGCTGGGCTGTCACCTGGGCTGTGTCTGGAGGTGAGGACGGTGGGTGGTTGGGTCTCATTGAGAGTGTGGACCCTGTCTTAACCCCCCTAAACAGGACCTGGTTCCTGAGGGAGGAGGAGTCTTAGAGGATTCAGTCTTGACCCTGAGGGAAGGGAATGGGCTTACCCCAGGTCTCGGGTCTGCCCTGACACCTGCTGCTGAAGGTGCCACTTCTGGGTCCATGGGTGACTCTGGCATAGGGCTGTCTTCTGCCCTGCGGAGGGGACGGAGGCCTAGGGGAGCTGCGCTCTCAGTCCTCATAGTCCCGATGTGCGTGTCCGCCTAGAATATCGCGTAGACACGGGGACGTTGTTCCCAAATAGGGAAAATGGGGTAAATAGGGAGTTTGCAAAGAACTGAGAAATGCCCCGTAACTCCATGCACGGGACCCCCGCCCCTCCTTTCCGTGTCGCCAGTGCTGCGCGTGGACGTCCTGGCTCATCCTCTCAAGAGCATCAACAATGCCAGAAACAGAGCAAACGCCAGGTCCTCATTAGGCCGTTGGGAAAATTGCTGTGACCCTCTCAGCTTCCTCAGGTGTGGAGTGAGCAGATGTGATGAGCAGCTCAGAGATCTAGAAGGACCGCAGAGTAATCTGCTCCACCCGCCGGTTTGGCTGCCCTGTCCTGACACCCTCAGCTGGCATCAGGGACAGATTGAGAGGAAAACACAGGAGGGGAAAACCCTGGGACTCTTTCTCTAGGGCCGTAATACACACGAACAAATGAGACGTCTCAGTGGGGAGAAAAGAGAAATGGAGCGTAGAAGAAAATGTTTCTCTCTTTCAGTGTTCCAGGCTGTCGCTCTCGAGGGGCTACAGGGAGGGGCCGCAGGGAAGGTGGAAACCTCAGAGAGGGCCAGGGCTCCTGGCTCTGGGCGCCTCCAAAGGGAAGACATTTGCAGGGTAATTAAAAAAATTTTATGTTACTCTGACATTTTGTAATATTAGGGGATTGTAGTAATAA